>NW_004624773.1:2399186-2411838 GCF_000247695.1 Heterocephalus glaber
ATAAGAACCAAGATACTCATGTAAAGGTACAAGATCCCAATGATGAATGTAACTGTATTGTATACCTAAAATGTACCAATAAAGTTAATAGGGAAAAAAAAAGAATTACAAAGTGCTATTGGGTCATCTGCTTAATAAATTAGCTATCAACCATTGCAAAACAACTTATCCCCCAAACATAGTGGCCTTATACAATAATATTTATTTTTTATCTCATGGCTTCTAGGGATCCGGAATCCTGGAGTAGCTTAGCTAGACAGTTAGGCTAGGGGAATCTCATGAGTTCGAAATCAAACTGTCTTCCAGGTCTGCAGCCTTCGATAGGCTTGACACAGCCCAGAGCATCTGATTCCGAGGTGGCTCATTCTCACACAACTGGCAAGTAGAAGGGAGGCCTTAGTTCTTCCCCACTTGGCCTATGGCAGAGAGCTGCTTGCACGTCCTCATGTTATGGTGGTTGATGTTCCCTGAGTGACTGACCCAAAAAGGAGAAAGACAGAAGCCATAAGATCTTTTTTTAAGCCTCAGATGTCATTTTTGGTGATAGCATTGATTTTGCAGACCAGCATTACTCATTTTGGGGAGGGACTACCCAAGGGCATAAATAAGAGCAGGCAACAGTCATTAAGCATTGTCCCATACACTGGTCATCACATCTGACCAGCCCAACCACTGCCAATCTATTTCTCAAATACTTCTCTAAATTTTAAATGTTGCAATCGAAAGGAACTTTAGCATGATTCTGTATTATAGCATGTCCCCCTCCTCTTCTGTACTTTCTCATTTTGAAGTCACTCTTTATACAGGTGTTTTGAAGGACAACTTGATAACATTCCACCCTGGATCTCTTAGAGTTCAATTCTTCATGAACCCTTTTGTACTTAACTACCAAAGAATGTGTGGCCTGGAGAAAAACTCCAACACTAGAAATTGAACATTCTAATATTATCGTTCCTTTATTTGAAATTTTTAGCTAAAGGTTAAAAATGGTCAGTTCTTACAACTCTAGTTTGATATATATCTACCTATATCTATATTTCAAATCCAGACTTTATTTTCTCAGGGAAAAAAAGCCATGAAAAGGTTTTATAGAGTTCATTCCATCAGTTTTTTTGATGGGTTTACTAAACCTATCAGGGAATTGCTATGTCAGCATACATCACTTAAAAAAATAGGCACTTGAAGTATTTTTGTTTTGTTGGCTACAATTTTGCAGCACTGTCAGTTGCTGAATTTTTTTCCCTTCTACCACAGATTGTTATAGTATTTAACGTTTATGTGTTATCTCTCAACTGGGGCCATGGCCAAAATTCTGATTGGGAGTGGGTGGTGGGGTTGGAAACTATATATATGATGGCTGAACAGCTGGGATAATCTATGTTTTTGAAGCAATAATCATGAATAATGCAAATTTAGCTATTAAAATAGAATGAAGGGATGACATCTTACTGGGTGGGAATTTTAAGGAGAAGTTATAATTTTAGAGTTATAATGATGGTACCTGTGGCTAGACATCACCATTATTACTGTGTTCTCAGTTTTAGATATAAATATAACACCTTTAATTTCATTCCCAAAGAACAGTAGTCAAGGAACTCATCTGATGCTTTCTTCTCTGGGAAGTCTTCTCCTGGGCATCCCTACTTTGGGCCAGAGACACCTGCTGCGTGCTCCCACAGCCCCTGCATTTATCTAGTCAACAGTAATGATGACTAATTGTCTCCTTGGTATCACTCATTCACAAGAATTTTAACTCCATGAAGAAGGAACTACATTTTCCTAGGTCACTATAAAATTCTTGGCACTGAGCACACTGGAATTGTGTGTTGTAGACTTTTAGCAGCAAATGAGGGAAGTGCTACTCCATATAACAGACAAGGTAAGGTAATTTATTGCAAAACATAGCTAAAAAGTCCCTTTTGGTATATGGCTTCAGACATGATTGGCTCTAAATGCTCAAAGGTACATGTCATCTCTCTCTCTTGAGCCTTTCTTCCTTGGTGCTGATGTTAATTTCAGGCAATTTCTTTCTCTTGGGTGTCATATGACAAACAGAAAGCCCTAGGCTTAGCAGGAAGAGTTTCTCTTCCTCAAACAGTTCTAATACAAGTTCCAGGAGCAAAAGCATTTTGTTTTGATGAGGCAATCTAGGGCCACTTAGTCTGATCTATTCATTATCATTGGAAAGACAGAAATATAGTGATTAATGTGAGCTGTGTATAGACAAAGGATGGGCCAAAGATGTGTAACTTGGGTTTTAACTAATGACTGAGGTAAGAGGAGAGAAAGGGGGAAAGTATACCCACCAGGCAAAGCACAGGAACAAAGGCCAACCAAGAAAGATCATGGCATGTAGGAAAGCTAAACAGACAGGTAACTGGTGGGAAGTAATATATCTGAACCCTAGATTTCTGAATGTGAATAACACTTAACCTGTTATGGAACATAGCTCTCTTATAAATGTTATCTTATGCTATTTTTCTACCTCTATATACTGAAAGCATCTTCAAAGACATTCAAAATTGTCTGAAAAAGTCAGGAGGAGTTGATGTTTTTAGCACACCACATGTCGGCTGTGCAGATTTTACCCACCTGGGTGATAAATTCAGGTATAACTCTAAAGCTGCTAAGGCAGCAACAATGAAAAAAGATGCCAAATGAATCAGTGTGATTTCTGGAAATAGCAAGCAGATATATTAATCTATAAAAACAATGATTTTCTCTAAATGAATCTCAATGTAGAAATTAACTGAAGACTCTTACACAAAGGATATTGAGACAAAGTAGTATCCTATTACTTCATCCATAGTTGTTTAGGGTCAAATATTTTGGTTCATTGACTTTCCATTATGCCCATGAAGGAGGTAGATGGCAGACATTTTACATTTTACCTTTTATCTTCATTACTTACTCCTTTAAACTCCTCATTTCCAAAGTTACTACTATCCTAACTGTCTTCCCCAAACATAACCACAGAATGTCCATAAATGTTTAGAAACTGAACACCCAACCTCCAAACATGTCACATATTACATGATGCCCAGAGTTGTTTACAAATAGCTCTTTTTCTGATATCTTTTCACTGAGGCCATCTTTTCCACTGGAATTCTAAATTCATGCAAAACATTGCTAAGTAGTTTAGAATATGATTTATTATTAATTGCCACTAGAATTTACAGGAAGCCTTACTATGTGTCAGGCCCTAGTGCCAAGCACTTTACAAGTGTAATCTAATTTAATTGACCACTATTTGTATAGCTTAATCGTGGTCTGTCTAGAGTAGAAGCAATTTATTTTATTCCCTCCTTGGAATTCACATTAGGAGCAAGGTTATTGCTTCCTTCTCTCTCTCTTGAATTAAAGTAAGTGGCCAGTCACTGAGATATGTGTTTCCTTCCCCAGACCCATATCATTCAGGTCTTTCTGCAGCAGTGAACAAGGTATCTGTGAGTTTCTGTCCCAGCCAGATGTTGCAGGGCACAGTTGGAGACAGAAAGATGTGTCCTCTGGAGCAGTCACCATTTGTATCAGTGACCTTGAATTTGGCAGATTAGAACAGCCTTCACTCCTCACCAGGCTGTTAAGAAATGCCTGCGCCATTCACCAGTTGAGATAGAGGGTAGGGCACTTTTTCAAAATGATGGTTTAAAAAAACCAACAAACAATTCTGTTAACATTTTATTTTAAGATGAAAAACCAAAAATACAAAGTCCCTAAACCATAAATATTTGGGTAATTAGTGGTAAAAATTTTTTTAATGTGACCCAAAGCTGGGCAAATTTGAAACATTAAGTTTCTATCTACTGAATAATTCTTATGGTAAAACACAAGTTCCCATTTCCCAACTGCCTTTGAGACCTCTGAGCCATAACTATCCCTAAATTATGTCTTGTTTTGTGGGTTAATTATAATAAAGTACCATGCTATGAGTTTTGTGTTAATGTTATCATAGTAGCCTCAATTGAAATAATTTTCATCATTGTATTTGGTGAGACGAATTTCTGGTTATGCTCTGTAAAATGCTATAGAGAAATGATATGCTAATGTTCTTCAAACAAAAGTAGTTAAATAAAATCCAAAGAATTACCAATCTGGGATTCTCACCTAGAAACATAATGATTCACTTCTATCTATGGCTTGCTCCACGGGAAGGGAGAAAAACACTTCTGGCCAGCTGTTGCCTTTGCAGCATCTTGGCTGTTTCTGGCAGGAGAAAATGCTTTTCCTTTCCTCAGGCAGAATTTAGAATTTAACTTGCTCCACCCATTTTGGAGAAATAGTGAGAGACAGGTTAAGTCTGACCAGAAGGGGCATATAAAAGAACTAGGAATGGTACTTTTGCTATAACACATCATTGACTATACATTTTAGAAACGAACTACAAAATAAATCTCAAGTTTACATAGACATCTTGGTCTTGGTAATAAAAACCTCAGGATTTAAATGATTCACTGATAACTTCAGTTTGTAACAGGTAACAGTTTTTAAATTTTGCAGGTAAAGCTTATTGAGTACATAGCAGCATTTCACCATCAGATCTTAATGGGACTTCAGTATCTTTGATTAATCTCTACATTTAATAATATTTATGAGTTGATTAAAACAACAAGAGCAACTTTGTTTCTTTAGAAAAATAGCTACCAAATGAAAATAAATTAACCTTGACACTTGTTATTTTCTGGGAATAAACTAAGGGAAGGAAAATAAATAGATAAAGGAATGAGGGGATGCGTTTACAGTGCAGGCTGTAAACCAACCCTGCATTCGGAGACAGAGGTAATAGCACTGAAAATGATGAGTAAAGACTTCCGAAAGTTCTCTCCTCCATAAAAGCAATGAGAAAGCTGGCAGAGAAGAAGGTCATAACTAACTTTTTCAGATTATTGGGAATTAACTAAAGGCTTAGACCAAGCTGGGGTAGCATTTATGGAACTTTTAATTTTTTTTGGTACCGGGGATTGAATTTGGGTCCTTGCGCTTGCGCAGCAGGCGGCAAAACCACTGAGCTTAATCTCCGGCCCCGGGGTAGCATTTATTCCACAGGACATGTGAATTGTTGTTGCACTTTAACTTGCTCCACCCATTCCCCTTCATAGTACCATAGCTCCAGCTCTTAAAACCAGCATGCCACAACAGGGCAAAAATCCAGCAATGTGGTACTTACTAGAGTAGGCAGAATGTGGTGAAGTTCCCACAAAGTCTCATTTGCTTAGAATTGTTATTATTTGGCCTGTACGGCAGTTCCTGGGAAGACTCTACTTGCAATAGTATCTTTATTTGATCTGATTTATGTATCATCAAGTGAAATTATTTTTCTTGGGAACATTAAAAAAAAGGATTTAGAGGCCAGTGTTTAACTATATAGCTGCCTGAAATAGTAAATAAAATTGGGACCAATAATAGGACAGCTAAACCTAAAAATACAAAAGCTGGGGGGTGGGGTGGGGAATGAAAAGTCTATGAAAGCTTTGAAAAAGTCCAACATATTCCTAGGAATGTAGAAGGCTATATATATATGTGTGTGTGTGTGTGTGTGTGTGTGTGTGTGTGTGTGTGTGTGTGCCTATATGTATGGCCAGGGCTGTATGCATGCTCTGGCAAGACTGATAAATATTCTAAGCTTTCACTTCTGATTGATCTTGACATTCTGTGTAAGTACCAAGAAACGATTAAGGCGTTGTCAACTAGCTGACAGAAGGTTCAGCATGTGTCCTACAGTTCCTCAACAAAGACAGGGGCACCTGTTGCTTTCAGGCTTTTAAGAAAATATCTGTTCAATTATTCCAACTACTAAGCTAGCTGGGCATTTGTTTTATTGACTAAATAAGACAAAAACACAGATTGTACAAAATTAGTTCAGAAAATTTACTAAACAAACAATAATAAACAATAACAACAAACACTGGGAAGGGGACATTTGATTTTCAGAGTTTTCTCATTATTTAAAATGTGTACTTTTCAACAAAAATTTTAGTAGGAATGGAAAAGCAAACAAAACTCCCACAAAATATTGTTTATTTACTGCAAAAGCAATTGGTGGAAACTGGACCTAAGGAAACTTGAAATGTTTGACTAAGGACAAAGATTATAAATCAGCTATATTTTCTTTGAGACAGAGTCTTGCTGTGTAGTCCAGGCTGGCCTTGAACTTGTGGTGATTTTCCTGCCTTAGCTTCCCAAGTGCTGGAATTACAGGTGTGTGCCACCACACCTGGTCCAAATCAGCTATTTTTAAAAATGCATCACTTTAAAACTAAAGCAAACATGCTTAGAAAATTAAAGGAAAGTATGAAAATAATTTCTTAATAAATAAAGGCTACTAATGTAGATAGAGAAATTATTTTTAAATACTGCTAAATAGAAATCCTGGAGTTGAAAAATACATTAACTGAAAGAGAAAACTCATTATTGTGCATAAAGAACAAATTTGTGCAGGTGGAATAAAGAACAATTGAACTTGAAAATAGGTGAATAAAAGTTATCTTGTCAGAGAAATATGATGGGAACCTCAGAAGATGAAGGGGAGAAGATGTAAAAAGATTTGAAAAAATAATGGATGAAATGTCATAAATTTGATGAAAATATTTCTCTGTACATCTCATAAGCTCACTGAGTTCCAATTGTGATAAATTTAAAGGGAGTCCCACAAAATAAATCACAGCCAAACTGAAAGCCAAAAGCAAACACAAACTCTTGAAATAAGCAAGAGGAAAATGATTCATCACTTACAAGGGATCCTCAGTCATAGTGTGAGTTTTCTAGATAAGATAGCGGAATAGAAATATCCTTTGTATGATTTTGTGAGTGAGAAGAGTTAGAGTCTGAAAGGAGGAACTATATTCCTAAGAGATAAATAAGAGGAAGAGCTCCAAGAATCAAGAAAGAGGTGATAAGAACGCTTAAAAGCACAGAGAAGCAGAAAGCAACTCAAAGGAAAGTGTGAAATCATCCACTACATCAACCCCACCCCTCTGTGGGGAAGGGGAACCCAACATGACAAATACAAGGTAAGCTCAGAGACTGTTGGCAGCCTAATGATAAAGAAAATGGACCAGCAGCCCTAGCCACAGAAGAAACCCACAGGTATTGCAGGCTGTAAATTCAGCACAGAGATTTTGTCTGAAAGTTATTCCTCCTGTATGGCAGAATATTTTTCAAGAAGAAATCCACTGCAGCATTTGCCTTACTTATCTTGGAGTGCAGTGACCAAGAGCCATCTTGAGAGGGGCTTACTTTTGAGACTGAGCTACTTGAGATCAGAATTCATAGAACAACCACAATTTAGGGTCCCTGGGGAAACCCTGCTGCACTGACTGGGTGAAAGATATTCTTGAAAGACAATCATTAGAGCTTCTGCTGAGAAATCTGTTGGTATTCTGAAGGAATGGTATAACTGGATAATATGGTACATTTTTTGTTTTGTTTTACGTTTAGTTTTTTGAGGAATTTTTACATTGATTTCCATAGTGAGTGTACTAATTTGCATTTCCACCAGCAGTGTAGAAAAGTCTCCTTTTTCCCACATCCTCATCAGCATTTGTTTTTTTCTATTTTACCTACTTTTGATGATAGCCATTCTGCCTCGAATGAGATGGGATTTCAATGTAGTTTTGATTGCATTTTCCTAATGACTAAATATATTGAGCATTTTTATATACTTACTGGCTATTTTTACTTCCTTTGGAAAGTGTCTATTTGGTTCATTTGCCCATTTATTAATTGGGCTATTTGATTTTTGGTCTTAAGTTTTTTGAGTTTGTTGTATGTTCTATTAATTCTTTACATATTCTAAGTATTACTCTTCTGTCAGAAAAAGAACTGGCAGGGCTGGGGATTTAGCTAAGTGGTTCTGCCTCCTGCCTCATAAGTTCAAGGTCCTGAGTTCGATCCCTGGTACCAAAAAAAAAAAAAGAAAAGAAAAGGAGCTAGCAGATTTTTTGCCTCTTCTATACCTTGTCTCTTCACTCTGCTATTTCCCTTGCTTGCAAACCCTTTTAAATTTGATGTAGCCCCATTTGTTGATTTTTAAAAATTATTTCCTTTGCTACTAGAATCCTCTTCAGTAAGTCTTTGCTTTTGGCTATGGTTTCAGTGGTTTCCTCTATGTTTTCTTCTAGTTGTGTCAAAGTTCTAGGTCTTATATAAGGGTCTTTGATCCATTTTGAATTATTTTTGCACAGGGAGATAGAGATCTAATTTCAATCTGCATAGGACTATCCAGTTTTCCCAGCACCATCTGTTCAGAGACTATCTTTTCTCTAACATATACTTTTGGTTTGTAGAGAATCAAATAGCTTAATTGCATTGTTTTGTTTCTGTGCCCTCTATTCTGTTCCATTGGTCTATGTGTCTATTTCTGTGCTACTAACACAGTCTTTTTGTTACTATGGCTTTGTAATATAATTTAAAATCAGAAGTTGTGGTCCCCTCACCTTAAGATTGCTTTGGTTATCCTGTTTTGTTTTTTTTTGTATTTCCATATGAAGTTTTGGATTCTATTTTCTACTTCTGAGAAGAATGTCATTGAAATTTTGGTGGAGATTGCATTGAATCTGTATATTCCTTTTGGTAATATGGTCACTTTAACAACATTCTGCAACCCAATAAACATGGGAGGTCTTTCCATCTTATAGTGTCTTCAATTTATTTTTTTACTATAATTTTTATTGTATGAAGTATTTCCTTCCTAGATATGTTAATGGGGGGGGTAGTATTGTGAATGGAATTGCTTTCCTGATTTCTTTTTCAGTTAGTTCATTATTAGTACAGAGAAAAGCTATTGATTTTTTAATGCCGATTTTGTTTCTGACTGCTGAATTTTATCAGACCTATGGGAAGAATTAACACCAATCCTCATTAATTCATGGAAAAGAAAAGGAATGAACACTTATAAATGCATTCTACAAAGCCAATATCATCTTGGTACCAAAATAAGATAAAGGCACAATAACAAACTAGAGACCAATAATCTTGGTCAATGTAGATACAAATATCCTCAATAAAATACTTACAAATCAAATTCAGCAACACGTTAAAAAGGTCATACACTATGATCAAGTGGGTTTCATTTCAGCAGTGCAAGAATGATCAAACATGATAATCGATAAATGTAATACATCACACAAATAGAATCAAGGATAGAAATCACATGGTCATCTAATAGATGCAGTAAAAGCCTTTGATGAAATCTGACATCCTTTCATGATATCAGCCCTGAAAATACTAGATATAGAAGGACGTTTCCTCAACATAATAAAAGTTCTATATGACAAACCCATAACCTATGTCATACTGAATGGTGAAAACTTGAAAATATTTCTTCTTAAATCTGGAAGATGTCAAGAGTGTTCATTCTCACCACTTTTATTCAAGATATAATTGGAAAGCTTAACTAGAGAAATCACATTAAAGAAAGGAATAAAAGGGATACAAGAAGGAAAGGAAGAAGTTCAATTGTCCTTATTTGCAGACGTCATTCTGTAAATTGAAAAATCTGAAGAGTCCACAAAAGACTCTTAGAACTGATACAGTAAGCAAAATAGCAGTATACTAAATCAGCATACAGAAAACAGTAGTTTTTGTATATTCCAGTAATAAACTCATTGTAAAAAGAAGTCAAGAAAATACAATTCACAAAAGTCTAAAAAAATAACATGTCCAGGAAAAGACTTAACCAATGAAGGACATCTACAAAGAAAATTATAAAGCACAGAAGAAAGAAATTGGAAAACACATCAGAAGATGGAAAGACCTTCCATGTTCATGGGTTGGGAGAATTAATAGTGTTTAAATGGCCATATAATGAAAAATGATCTAGAGACTCAGTGCAATCCCCATGAAAACACCAAAGCCATTCTTCAGAGAAAACTTAAAATTCATGTGAACACACAGAGGACTCCAAATAGCCAAGGCAATTCTGAGCAAATAAAGTAAACTGATTTTGATTCAGTTTGAGTTGTCTCCATCATATATACACACACATATATATGGTAATACACCATCTCCAAATTTTAAGGTAAAACACTCAAGGTATTTTCTAATATAATTATAGAAATCTAGGGCTAGGGGAGAAGCTTAGTGTCACAGCGCTTATCTAATATACATGACACCCCCAAATAGAGACAAAAAATAAAGAAAAATAGCTAAAAAATGTAGGTTTATTTCCCCCTCTTTCATCACAGAACTCATGCTAACCCATGTGAAAATCGAAGAAAACTAGGAGAGGTAAAATTCCAGTGTGTATATTTGCTCATAAGAGAGGTATTTTAGCATGTAAAATTCCACTCATTGTTGCTAAACTAGTAGTGACATATATAACATGAAATCATCATAATTCCAAGACCACATCTAAAAGGAATGTAGTAATTAAAATCATTGTTCCTGAGCTGGTGTAGCAAGACAATTTGTTGAACAACTTTGCAAATCCATTAAAGTTTAATTAGTCTATGCCAATCTTACTAATGATAAATTGTGATCATGGGGTTCCTAGTACTTTCATGGTAATTTGATAGATATGCAGCTTTTAAAACATTCATGGTGAATTAATGATTAAGAAAATTTAGGATTTCAAAGATGTTGGTGTCTTGAGAAGAGCTTACAGACATTAATACATACTTGTCTAACACTAAATAAGGAAAATATAAAACTTGATTAAGACTGTTGAAGCATAGCCAAGTAATTCAGAACATTTCATTTTTTAATAGTAGCATCGGGTCTTGGTGCTTTGTGAAAATAATATAAGAATTTAGCCAGTAGGCATATTGTCTATACAAATATTCTGGTTGAAGACACAGTGAAATTCATCTGATATTCTAGAAATATTCTTATATAATTTGGGGGAAGGAATAGCTTGAAAGTTTAAATAATTGCTTATGAAATATGCATCAGGAATTGGCTTTTTTCTGAAAATTTTAATTAGAATATTCTACTCTATATGATCTATCCAATATTAAAAATTATTTTATTTGTGAAACATTTCAAATCTACCTATGTGCTTAATTAAAAGAGATGACTTCATTATTGAATTTAAATTTGGTGGCAATAATATGCTTTAAAATTATTGAAAAAGTTTCCAATTCATTTTTAAATAGCGTAGTACAGCTAAAACATGTAATGGTTGTTATCCATATTTTTTCAAACTTCCACCACTTAAAAAATGAATAAATTTCTTATGAAAGTGTAAACTTGTCAAATCAAGCTGTTTTTCTGTCATCCTTCTTTTATTGCTTTAAATTGATTTTTACATCCTCAATATCCAAAACCACAGAGTAACAGTTCTTATACATTCTCATTTATTATTGCAAAAATATATTTCATATTTCCCCTTAATATTAAAATTTAAAATGAAATAAGGAAGTCACAGTTTTTAGAAAACTAAAGATAATAAGATGTAATAATTCTTTCATTCTCTCTTCCACAGTTCAAGTTACTACAACTTATACTAACTAGGGATTGTTACCAAATGTGGTATTTGAAAATTAGGGAACAAAAAGCTACAGCAAACATGACATTACCCTAAAAATTTACCAGAAGAATTTTGGTAGACTGAAATATTAAGACAAAGAATTGAAGACAATGGAAATGGAACACCTGGCATTAGGTCAGAGAACAGTACAAGGATTTAGCAGCCTTGGAGAAACACTGGTGCAGACAGTATTTCACATAAGCCTGAAGCACTGATGGCAAACCATCTAGAGATGAGTGCCCAGCTGCAATCCAAAACCTACTTATTTATTGCAAGATGCCAACATTGCAATTAAATCTGAATACTGAGGTTTTAGTTTAGAAAAAATAACTCATACATTAACATCTTTTGTCTTAATAGGAAAACAAAAACACATGTTCCATAGGTTCACCACCACTGGCTTAGGGGTTTAGATATGACAATATAATCAACTAATTTTATTAATATTTCTGAAGGTGAAATAAAAAATAATTAGTCTATAGCAATGCAACATTAAATGATACATATTTTTGAATTTTAACTCACCATCCATTTCATATCTATTGGCAAGAAGTCTATCTGCAAGCAAATAAAAGTGGAGGAGTAAAACAAGCAAAGTAAAACAAAGCGAACAGAATAACACATATTTTAATGTCAATATTTTTATAATTTGAAACACATTTTTGAACTGTATTTCCACTTTTCAATGCCCTTTTTATTATTCAAAAGTTGTCATACTTTCATCTTGTCAGGGAATCTTTTTCAAATGAATCTTTGCAGGAGTGATAAAACAAAAAAAAGGGGGGATTGCTATGTGTTGATTTTCCATGAAAGATTATTTTTTACTCTGTTCTAGATCTGAAAGAAGAATTTTGTGTAACTCAGGGTTCACAAATAAATGTGATAAAAAAAAGTCTTGGAACTATCACTCTGGCACTATATTCAAATATGTGAACTGGGAAAAAAAGCATATGGCCATGCCTGAAACATCTTAGAGTGGAGCACTTAAGAAAATCAGCATGAAAAATGAAGTGCTCATTACCAGGTGATGATTTACTGTGTAATTTATGGGAAGGTAGAGTATGCTTGAAACTGCACTTAGCAACTGGATGCCATGAAATGGAAGTTGAGAAGAAATGTGGTCATGAAATTCCATTAATAAAAGTTATGATGTTAGTTTCCTTTTTATTTTGTTTCTAGTTTAACAGA
>NW_004624773.1:2411938-2427726 GCF_000247695.1 Heterocephalus glaber
TATATTTCTGGATTTTCACTATCCCATTGGTTTGCATGTATAATCTTATGACATTACTACAAAATTGTGATTGTTATGGTTTTATGGTAAGTTTTGAAACTGAGCTTGACTCATTTAAACAGGTGGCTGATATGATGCATATTAGTTTTCATGTTCAATATTCCAGTTGTAGAATTTCTTTGTATTTTGTTGGATCCATAATGAACATACAGCCAGGAATGCTAGTTTGTTTGACAGGATGAACAAAGAATTAATACATGGCAGGATGGCATTTCTGAACCTTGCATCACCCAAGTATTTCAGCATTTTTGATATATTACTTACCAACACTTTTCTCAATTTTTCTATCAACTTACTCACTATATTTTGAATGGCGACTCTATGTTAAGCTCATCATTAGTCTTATCTGTGAAATCATGGTTTTTATGTGTACATAATAGTTCTTTTAACCTACATTGAAATAAATATGTAATTATTTAAAATAATGATTGTTCACTTAACACCTACTTTTTAAAAAGGAGCTCTAAGGTATATGAGAACCCTTTTGGGAGAGAGTATTCCTACTTGGAGATGACTTTCCTTCTATGAGAAGCTATTTGACCAGGATTCTAGTTTCTTTTATATTGATTTTGTGATCTTGGTGAACAAGGCCACTTCAATGCCCTCATATGTACAATGTGAGCAGAATATGTTTCCTAGGTTAGCTATCATTCACTGAGAGCCTCCTGGCAAGCATGATCTTGGGATGAGCTGACAGACATTACCTGGTCAGGTTGTCCATAACTTACTATCATGGGTTAAATTCTGTTCCCTAAAAAGATATTTTCAAGTTCTACACCAACATACCTGTGAATGTGACCTTATTTGGAAATTGAGTTTTCTCAAATATAATCATTAGGATGAATTCATATTGAATTAGTGTGAACCAACAACTGGTATCTTCTAAATCCAATGACTGGTGTCCTTTAAGATGAGTGAAATTTTGACACACTGAGACAATGTTTTGGGACCACATAGGAAAAGATTAGAATGATGTGTCTACAGGCAGGGAAAAAGCAGGATGGCTAGCAACCACTGGAAACTAAAGGCAGTGTGCAAAGATACTTTCCCAGAGCCTCTGGAGGAAAGATGGCCCCATGGATACCCTGAATTCAGACTTTTAGCCTCTGGAAGAAATTTCTGTTGTTTTAAGGTGCCCAGTTTGTAGTAATATGTTACAGAGCCCTAGGGAAGGGATACATCTACCTTTCTTTATTTATCTATTATTTTCATTTTATCTATTGCTGAACCTCAGATCCTAGAAAAATTTCTCACACATAGTAAATGCTTCATAATTTTGAGTGAATTAATTGATGTCTTTTAAAAAGTCATTTCTTGGATTATGAAGAAACCAAACCTAGGAGAATTGCAGAATATTTACAGGCTTAACAGTTAATAATTATGAGGCAGGATTCAAACTTGGATACATACAGTTCCAAAATCTCGGTCCTTGTCACCATACTCTGAATACAGAGCTAAAATAAATGGTCTCTTGAGGATCTTGCAGCTGAGAGCAGTGACTCTATGGATATGGTACTTTAAATCTCACTTGAGAAATATTCACTGAGGTTGTGGGAAAACTAGGAGCCCACAAGAGAATGAAGTAATAATATCTCACTTTAATTTTATATTCAATAATATTTAGTGAATACATGCTATGCACCTGGCCCTGTAAGCATTTTACCCAATGGATTACTTTGTATAGTAGTCATGCCAAATTAAATTATTATTATTTCCATCTTACACAGCAAATAAAGCAGAGAGAAGTCATGTCACTTGCTGAATGCCATGCCAGGAAGTAGACAACCTACATTCAAGCCAGCCTTTGAACTATAAACCTCAATTACCTAAAAAGCTTTTACCCTCCCACCTGTTCCATTCTTACTTCTGGTCCTAGTTTGTCATCTTGCAGCCCAGAAGGCCCTCTTTTTGCCCAGTATACCTTGTGCTATATTTCTTATTTATACCACATGCCTGCATTGTCTCTGCCTTGGTAGTTGTCCTGTCTGCCTGACATTGTAGGCTGCCATTTTAGCCTACCAATATTTACATACAGTAGATAAGTAATCAAAGTGGCTTAAGAAGAGGACATAAATGGTGCTCTGTGAATACTGGAGACAAATTTTCAAACATTTCCAGAATGGTCTCATTCTGAACTGGTTGACACTATTGCGTTGCTGTTGACTTTGTCAACATTTTTAGTCATTTCCATAAGAATCTCTTTGAGATAATTGACAAAATTACATTTTTCTGGATTTTACTTCAGTCGTACTGAATCAAACTATCTCAGGTTAGTATCTTCCCCATCTTGGCATATATGATGTTCCCAGTGTCTGCAGTGTCTCCTCCCAGTTCAATCACATGTTTTCTGCTTTGGCTGAGATGTCTCAGCCTTTAAAAATATTTCTTTGAGGGGCTGGGGATTTAGCTCAATGGTTTCACCACTTGCCTTGAAAGCACAAGGACCCGAGTTCAATCGCTGGTACCAAAAAAAAAAAAATATTTCTTTGTACGTGGGCTCCAGGTGAGCTGCCCCTGTGTGTTTCCATTGATTACATTGGTCCATGGCCTTCTTACAGCCTTTTATGCCCTCCTCTATGTACTTGGGTCATTACTGATCAGTCTCCCTTTCATGTGCCTATGAGTTTCTGGGGTCGAGGTCTTTCACTGTCATATCCCAAGGGCTTATCAGTGACAGTTAGCAGGTGGTCAGTAATAAAATATAGGAATGCACAAACAAAAACAGAGAGTGGGATTAATGAGCAATTAGGATCACTTAATTTCTACTCAAATTAATGCCAAGAGCACACAGGGGCAGAATATGTCCTTTTCGTTTAGCATTAACATGAAAATCACATTTTGTCCCCCTCCCCACACACATCTGGCCATTTTCTCAGTTTCAGGATCCAACTTATGGGTAATAGTCAAAGAATGGCAGAAGGAAGCCACAAGTACTGATGTGATTGTTTTACTCATTTGGTTTGAGAAGGTTGCAAACTAGTAAATTTAGATGTTAACGGCACAACAGCACTTGCCTTCTAAATAGCTCTTGAGTAAGTTGGCATGGCTTCTCTTGGAATGCATGAAGAAAGCAGGAATAACAACCACATAATTTTGCAAATCACAGTATTTCAAACAAAACACACCCTTTTGGCATTCCAAGCTAACTACAAATTAAGGGAGCCAACATCTCTTTTTCATAAAATTTGGGATGTTTTCATTTTCCTGTCAGAATCTATCATGCACTGCATTTGTTACATAGGCACTTAATAATAAATGCTTATAGATAGGTCTTCATACCCTTAAGTGCAGGAAAGGGAAAAGAGACCCTTTAAGATTTCTTTCTTTTGTGATCCACATTTATCCAAACCTATTGCATGTTTACAAACAATGAACTACTGATTCTGTAGAAAGATTTTTGAAATGTGATAGAAAATATTCCAGAGGCTTTGGTCTTGAGTTTATCTCTAACTAGACAAGTGCCCTTAATTAAGGCAATTCATATCTCTTTCTATCTTTCTCTCTCACTTTCTCTTTCTCCTTCTTAATTACCAGAGGAGGATAGTTCCACCTCATTCATTAGCTCATACATTTATTAATTTGTGGGATTTAATAAGACAATGTATTAATGAGGACTTACTTTTTACGTAATGCATAGTCACTATCAAAAATAAACTAGTGTGTATAAAAGATTGAATGCCTACATGGTGTACAGGCTGGCAATTCCATAACTCTGAGAGGCAGAAGCCAGAGGATAGAAAGTTTAAGTCCAACCTGGTCAACTTAATGAGACCTTGTTCCAATAAAAATAATTAAAAATGGCTGGGTATATAGCTCAGTGTGAAGGGCCTGGGTTTAATCCATAGTATTATCCCCCAAATGCTTAAGTATAGAATTAAGAGGTGTAGAATACAAAACCTGCTAAAAGACTAGGAATTTCCAAAGAAAATCAATTTGAAAAAATTCAGGCTTCTTCATACTTATCTAGAATCAGCTAATCTCGACTTCTGAGCATTGGTTTGCATCATAGTAAGTTATATGGGAAAGGGGTCACAGGCTAGGTAAGTTTTGATAAAGAAGAAACATCAAGGACTTACTGAAGGAAGGAAGGATTGAAGCTCAGGTAGAATGTTGAAGTGTGGGATTGCCATAGATTGCCATGCTTGTGGAATTCCAAGCAACTAAAAACAGGTGAGAGAGGAATCTAGGCTAAAAAGCCAGCTTCTTCTACTGCTGAGAATGTTTTCTTAACTAGATGTACAATTCTGTGCTTTAGGCATTGAGTCACAAACAGTAGAGTGCTAATGTTCCATCAATTCTTCATAATAATAGTAATAATAATAAAAGTCTTGATTTGTAGCATTAACTGATTTTCATGGTGTAAATATGCCCACCATGGCTGATTTTTAATTACCAATAGTTTACTATCAGGCTTGTAAAATTTCTGAAGATAATCACTTCTAAGCCAGTGGAGTACAAAACACTAAGTTAAATGATATTATAAAACTATCATGAAAGACAGCAAAAAGTAGGGATGATTGACTAAACATATTGCATTGTTTCCATGACCTACCTTCAATAATTGTCAAATCTTGAAATTCTTTTCATCTGTTCTTCCCATCTCTGACTAGATTACTTTGAAGTCCATACTTCTGTATGTGTCTCATAAATGACTATTTGAAACTATAACCACAATACTATTATTATATAAAAAATCAATAGTAATTTATTAAAACTATCAGTATCCAGTCAACTTTAAAATTATGTATGCATATGTATATTTAATTTATTTATTTTTCTCTTGAAAATCAAACAATTGGTTCATTCAAATAAGAATTCAAATAATAACTACATACTGCATTTACTTGGTAAACCTTGAGTCTCTTTTAGTCTATATCCTCCTATCTTTCCCCACCTTCTTTATTTTCTTTGTATTTATTTCTTGGGGAAATTTGGTCACTTATCTTGTACTTTTCTATAATATGAAGCTTGCCGATGGTATTTCCATCGTGTGAATGTATATTCTTTTTTTATAAAGTGGTTATTAGGTCTTAAGGCCTGATGTAATTTAGGCTGTGTGTGTGTGTGTGTGTGTGTGTGTGTGTGCTGCATGTGCAAGAGTCTTTCATGGGGAAGGGTAAACCTCTTCGATTGCCTTATATAGAGACACATCCCTTTTAGTGATATTAAGATTGATGAATTGGTTCAACCTGAAATGGATGAGACTCACATTGCCAAAATGCACCCCAAATTCAAGATAAACATTGCCTTTCTCAGTCTCAAAGATGCCTTTTAACCACAAACACATAAATCAATATACAAATAAAAACAGTTACTAAATCACCCATCTATTTTATTCATGATCATTTCACATTTGAAAGCTCTTGCTGTGTTTATTTTCTTTGAACTGAATTTGGGGTTTGACTAAGAAGCCATAAATCTGGTTTTTGATGAAATAGGACTTGGGTACCATGCCAGATTGGAAAGAGTTGCCTGCTAATGTTTCTTCTTAGCATCACTTTGGTATGTGGTGAGCATTCCACGAACTCCTTTCAGGGATAGTACACCACTGATTGAGTGTTCACCTTCTAGAACATTTCCCTTTAATGTTTAATTTTAGATGGACAGTGTATTACCAGGGACACCCAGGTCTGCCAGGTTGCACAGGAAGGATTTGCTGTGGCCTGAGGTGCAGGCAGATGAACAAGTTCCACGACGTGGAGAGTGGCTGCTTTCCTTAACTTCCCCTCACCACTAGTCAGGCCTGATACACTCAGAAGGTTGCTGGTCTAATTTGAACTGTGAGAGACTTTGGCCGGAGGGTAGTTCTGTATCCCAGTGATAAAAGCACACATAAAACAACCCAGTGCCTGATCATTCTTTCTGTCTGTCAGTGAATCATGTCTAATAGCATCTCCATGCAGTTTGCGCCAATTTGCTCGCAATGGCATCCTTTTCTGTGGGCTTGCTGCTCAGCAGGCCCTGAAGCAATCTATGAATAACTTCCCAACAGATGCTGTTTATGAATTGAAGCAAATGGCTTCCCTGTTTCTCTTTTTTCTCACTTCAATAATTTTCAGTTACATTACTATGAATATTTATAGTCCTGTAGCAGTGCATAAAAATGGAGAACAACCAGACCTGGGCATTGTTTCATACGTGAGTGTTGTTCTAATGGGTTTTGACTGACTGGTTTTAATAATGTTCTGTTGATGGACTGAAAAGAGAATGCAAATTGTAGATTAGTCCTTTCCATTCACTGTGTTGCCCGGCTGGGCAGTGATGCAGTGCTGGCGGCATCTGTCACTTACCCACGACACCTTAACTGGCCAAAGCAACCCAACCCTCACTGTGTCTGTGTTTCCTGTGCTTGCTTCTGTTGAGTCAGTTCAAATACTTGACTTCTACAGGGACTCTGTCATTCATGTAAGAGCTCCTTAGGTTTATTTGACGACTCTCTACAGGTATTACCATTTGTGATTCAAATAACTACTGCATTAGCTGCTACAGCTCAACTGACATAACATTCCTTGAATTAAAATGAAATCACAAGAAATATATTAGTCTCAATTTCCCAGTATCTTTTACAGAGAGGTATGGAGTCACATTTACTCTAATAATAGGCTTTTTCAAATGTTTCATATTTACATGTTCTCTTAAAACATTACAAAAATGAGAAGACTTATATCTAGACGTAGCTCCTAAATTTCATTTTGAGGAGAATATTCTATCTTCAGTTGCCTATGTCTCAAATAGTTGTTAGACCTTCTCTGCATTTCCTATTTTACAGTAATGAGTTCGTTAACTAGCCTATATTTTCCAAACCATTGACTGTGTCACATTGGCCCACATACAAATAATTGCCTGTTTGGCTATTTGCTTATAAATAAGAGTGTTAAAAATGGCATGTAAATATGTATATGTATGCACAGTGAATATGTATTGAAATCTCCCAAAATATTTAAATTGTCCCATTTTCTACTCTTGTATTATGAAATACTCACCAACTACTCAAATAGAACCATATTTATTATGCATGCAAGCCCACAATATCTTTACCACCTATCATTTGTATGCTATACACAGAAGGTTGTGCTGTAACACAACAGTAAAAAATAAAAAGGCAATTTGGAGAGGAATATGTTTCTTGCTCTAACTGCAGCAGAGGCAAAGAGTGATTTTCCTTTGAAAAGGGGAAGTATAATCCACAATTTTGAAATGTTCAAAACATTAATGAAAAGCCCAAGAATTTAATATTTGATCTAGAAATGTTATTTTTAAAGAAACTGATATACAGTACAGTGTCTCAAAGTGATGATCTTGCTTTGCAAATTATAAAACTAAGAATCTTTAGAAAGATTTTCAGGCTTAGAGCAAAAAGCCTATGAATAGATGATGGTCTCTATATTTACTGAAGAATTCACCATGATACTTTTCTTTTGTTTTAAATAATAACAGTAACGCATTGCAAAAGTAACAAATGTAGTAAGCAGCATAGGATGTTAATGTGACTATTCCTTCCTCAAAGGTAGCTACAGTTAACAGAAATGTGTGTGTAAGTTTAGGTGTTTATATGCAAATTTAATTTTCACATTTTCATACAGGAATTGTTTCCTTGATATACTGTATTTTCTCTTTTACCATGGGAAATTTCTGGATTTTTTTTCCCCTTTCTGCCCCTATTCTGTGACCAATAACTTTCCTGATTTCTAGGTAGGCAAGTCTTTTAACCAGTTTTTTTCTTCCATATTATTCCTTTACTCTTGAGTTACATAGAGTTTTAAATAAGGTATATAAAATACAGGGGAAATCACTGCTTGCTGATGGACTTTTCTTTATGGTGGCCACAACACCAGGGAACAAACCCACTTACCAGGCTAGGAATGCTGTATAAATTTGATGTGGGTATGGAAAGCAGTGTGTGAGGTTTGGACATCAGGAAGTGTTTGTTTTAGGGAAAGCATGTGGGTAACTAAGAAGGAGGAAAACACAGGACACAAATGATAAGCATAAGTTGGGAGCCAAGAAAGTGCCCAGTTGAAAACTATTAGTAACATTAAAAAGAATGATGCCTGAAGGAGGGGGCCTGGAGCACAGAGATAGGTGGTGGTGTGTGAAGTTTGTTCCTTGTGATGGCCAAACTGCCTGAGGAATGAAGGCAGACCAATTGAAGCCAGCTCAAAAATCTAGATAATTATATCTCATCTTTGCATGCTATTTCTCTGACAAAGGATTAATATCTACAATATATAAATAATTCAAAAAATCAAATAGCCCAACCAATAAATGGGCAAATGAATTTTGAACACTTCTCAAAGGAAGTACAAATGACCAAAAAGTATGCGAAAAAATGTTCAACATCTTTAGTCAATAGGGAAATTCAAATTAAAACCACATTAAGATTCTGTCTCACCCCAGTCAGAATGGCTATCATCAAGAATACAAATAGCTGAGCACAGTGGCACAGGCCTGTAATTCCAGCACTTGGGAGCCTGAGGCAGGAGAATTGCCATGAGTTCTCGATCAGCCTAGGCTGCACAGGGAGTTCAAGGCCAGCTTACTACATAGTGAGAACTTGTCTCAAAAAAACATACCAAACCAAATCCAAAACCAAAGAATAACAAATGCTAGAGAGGATGTGAGTGAAAAGGAACCCTTCTACACTGCTGTTGAGAATATAAATTAGCACAGCCATGATGTAAATGTAAGTATGTAAGTTCTTCCAAAAAAATTAAAAATAGAGATACCATTTGATCTAGCTATACCACTCTTCAGTATGTACCTGAAAGAATTAAAGTCAGCATATTATGGAGATATCAACACATTAATGTTTATTGCAGCACAATTCACAATAGCTAAACTATGGAACCAGCCTAGATATATGTGAACAGATGAATGGATAAAGAAAATATGGTGTATGTATACAATGGAGTATTATTCAGCCATAAAGAAGAAAAATTGTGTCATTTGCTGGAAAACAGATGAATTTGGTGATCATTATGTCTAGTGAAATAAGCCAAACTCAGACAAATATTGTATGTTCTCCCCAGTATGTAGAATCGAAATAAGACATCAAGAAGATAGAAGGGAAACTCCTATTAGACAAGAGGAAGGGAATTAGGTCGAAAGGGGTATAAGGATGAGTAGTGGAGGGAATATCATCAAAATATGTTTTGAAACCCCCAAATGTGAAACCAGGGGATAAGGCAGGATACAGGTTGGGCTGTGTGGGATGAAATGATTAAAGTATATTATGTGCCTATATTAATCTGCCGTAATGAAACACATGAACTTGTATAACCAACATGCACTAATAAAAAGGGATGTAAAAAAGAACTTCCCAAAATATACAAAAAAGAATTATCTCAAATTTCTTTAAAAACCCTTTATTAATTTCACTTTACATATGAGGAAACTGAGGCCCACAGGTGACACTGCTCCCACTAGGCTTTGAAAGTAGTTCTATCTGCCAGTGAAGACCTTACTTTGGGGCAGTGTGCTCTGTCAGAGAGTCACCGGGACCCTCTAGAGGAAGGGGGTGGGGAAAGCTTGTTGATGGAGGAAGTCTGTCTTGGGCGCCTGCTCCAGATGAATGAGAGATTCCCGACCACCTGTTCCCATGATCTCATTCTCTCCTTTTCCTGAGTAAAGGGCTACACTGTCCCCAGGCAGAACTCTCAGGCAGAAACTGGAGCCAGTGATTGTGAAAGCTACATTGTAGACTATTTGAATCTATGGGTATCCCTAAAGGCTAGAAAGATAGACAAATGTATCGGTATTATTTTTCTTGTATAATGTCATCAAAGAAATCTTTAATTTATAGAAAATAAAATATTATTTGTATTTCCAGACTTTATGGCACCTTGTAGAGGTAACTTGAAAGTATGGACAATTTTTCTCCTTAGAACTATGCCTTGATAGATTGTGTTGTTAAATATATTGTTCTTCGATTCTCATACCCAGATGACTGAATTACTATTATGTTTTTTTTTTTTAATGCAGAACTGGGGATCAAACCTAGGTCCTTGCTCATGCTAAGCAAGCACTCTACCACCAGTCTTCACATCCAGTCCCCTGTTACATTTTTCACATCTGGCACTTCTTATCCATTCTCATCTGTCCTGTTCTATTACTCCCAAACATTCATTTGTCTATCTACCTCTTCACTTAATTGACAAATAATATTTATATGCTGAGCAATAAGTGGTAGGCAATTTAGTAAGCACTAGAGATTCCTTTGCAAATAAGACAGAGTTTGAACCCACCCTAGGGGAATACTTCATCCAATAAGGTTTCCAGAAAAGCACAAGGTTTCTTATGACAGTGAGATAAATGGTTGGATAAGTCAGGGTAGTTATATGTAGCTGTTCCAGGGTAGGTTGGTTGTTGCTGGTGGTGAAGTTATAGATAAACAGAGACCTCAGGATAGGTAAAAATTGGTAGATGAAATGTACAGGAATAATATAAAACTGTACCATGTAAAGGGACAAGAAAGTGTGAAGCTCTTTTCAAGCTGAAGAAAAGATCATGGCCTGGTGTAGATCATGGCTTTGTGCAGTTTGGTGTTAGGATGCAATGGGTGAATGGGAAAGCCTGGGGAAAACAGAGACAGAAAAAGGGTATAATCACAAACTAAGACTGAAGGGGTATTCAGTGATGCTGGAGCCTGGTTTCAAAAGGCTTTGAAAGCCAGAGAAGCATCTTGGATTCCATTATTCTGAGGGTAATGAAAAGTCAAGATGGGCAGCGGACAGAGTAATAACATGAGGTTTTCATTAGGGAAAAAAACCTGAACCTAGCATGGCAGATACATTGGGGAAGCCCTAATGAAGGCAGAAAGACAGCTTGGAGAGCTGCAGTGGTCCTCTGGTGAGGTGATGGTGGCCTCAACTGAGGAAGTCTCAAGAAGCAGCCAGACAAGCCCCTATATTGCTCCCCAGGGTTTTTTCCAAAGTTGTGTTCATGTTGTTTCCCAATATGGAAGAGAAACCTACGGTTGGCAAGAACCTCCAGGCAATTCCATACCATATGTGGAGAAATGGTAGATTGGTCCATGTTTTAAAAAAATTTGGTATAAATATAAATTTGAATACTTTGAGGTAATACAAACTAAAAGCTGTATTACTGGGAACATAATTTAGACTTAGTAAAACATTAATGCAAACTGGCAACTATGGGTCTTAAATTATTTTAGATTACATGTAAACCTTACATTATTTTTACTCACCCAATTCAATAGCAAGAGGTTAGGTGTAGTTAAAAATGGCTGTGGCCCCAGTCATCATTAAAGCATGCATTTTTGGGGGGGTACCGGGGATTGAACTTCGGTCCTTGCGCTTGCGCAGCAGGCGGCCAAACCACTGAGCTAAATCCCCAGTCCTGCATTTTTTAAAAGTATATTTTAAACAGCACAGAAAGTAACTAATGGAAATTTTTCATGGAAATTACTTTTTTTTTTGTCCCTGGACAAAGAGTTCAGAGTCAATCAAAAACCAATCAATATAAATTCTAATGTAAACCATAATTGAGGATGACAAATGGGTTCTTGAATGATGTTAAATAACACATTTACAAAAATAGAAGCCCAAAATTACACTTACAAACTGAACCATGAGTGTCTATATGATATGTGCTAGTGACATTGTTGTTACTCACAACAAGTTTTCATGGATATCAGCAACTGACTCCAAATGCCTTACAGTGACATTTTACAGATATTCTACGTTTTCACATACATGTGATTCATTTTAGCCAACTTGATGCTCAAGTTGCTTTGTTGATAGAATCATCTGTTTCTGACACTGGGCTATGGCATGAGATGAGCAGGGAGACCTTATAATGTGTATGGTTCTTAGAATTTGAAAGGCTGGAGGACATCTGGCAAGCATTATAAAAAGAGTTGAAGTCAATATCTGGTAAGAACTCATTTAAACCAAAAAGATATGTACTGTCTCTTCCACAGTGTTATGGTCTGTATCTAGATGTTCCCCCAAAGTCTCATGTGTTCATAGGTGAGAATTTGTGGAGATGGCTGGATCATGAATGTGTGGTACTGGGATTAAGGGTATGTAATAACTAAATTGGTTTAAAATAGTTCTGAGTGTGGATAATGGGAAGGGCCCCTCTGGGTGTGGATGGCACCACCCAAAAGGCTAGTAGCCTGGATGAGATAGAGGGAAATGGAGGCTTGCTGCTATTGCATCACTGCTACTTACTGCTTTCTGCTGATCTTCCATGGACTGTTTCTCTTTTGTGATGCCTTTCTCCCATAGTGCCCTGCCTTGGAGCCAGCTGACTATGGACAGAAACCTCTATAGACTATGAGCTAAAATAAACTTTTCCTCCTTTAAATTGTGGGTGTTGGGTATTTTATCTCAGCATCAAGAAAAGTAACTAAGACACCCACCAAAGGTTTTTAGGAGAGATTCCAGGGAATCAAAGCTTGGAATAATTTTGGATAATGTGTCTAAAAAGAAGCCACCATTTGGGAAGCAAACAAAGCTGTTATGGTGCACATTCCTGGAGGCATTACTACTGTGTGCCAATGAATACCATTAATACTGAAAAGTAGTTGTTTCTATACAATATAGAAAATGAAGGTAAAATAACATTGCATTCCCACTTTATAAAGCTGTCATGAAGATCAATTTGGTGCATAAGGGGTGAGTATGGAAGAAAGGTTTATCTTTATTATGTGTTTGTGTCAGGTACTTTATATTTAAATAAGAACAATGTACTAAGAGTAAAACAACCTTTCTGAGCTTTTAATGTTCACAATGAATTATTTAATGTTTTATGTCTCTAAAGTACTGTTTGATTGATATAGATAAAATTGTAGAGTTATAGCATATATTATTAAATAACAAATTTATGTTGATGACTATAGTTTACCCTACTTAAAGTGTTACATCACCAGCTATTTATTTTGTATTTCTCTGTTTGGTAGGTAATGCTCAAAGGGATCTCCATATCTAATACAGACATCAGTGTCTTTAAAAGTTATCCTGTATCATATCTGTATGTCTGTCTCTGAATTTACACCTACAAATGGCTTTTGGGCATTGCACTTTTCAGTGGGATGTGGGGATATTAAGGCATTTGTGAATCAGACTTTCCAAATATAAAAGATGTGGCTCTGCTAAAACCCAGTGCCAGCTGACAAGATTTACCTCCTGAGGACTGAGAATGAAAGTACCTATTCCTGAGTTGGAGGGTCATCTGATATACCCAGGTCTTTTCTCTGTCACTCTTCAGGTTAACATTGCCTTGTTCTTTGCATTACTTGTATTAGTGAAGATTCTGATTAAAACTTGTGATTTAAATGGTAGACAGCCTTAGGTATATTGGTATGCTTTTTATGAGCTGGATAGATACACTTGGAAAATTGACAAAATGTTTTTACACCTAGGATTCTTTGTCTTTCCTTCTTTCTTGTCCTGTATATGTAGGAGTGAGATGGTGTTAAAACACTGGTTATCTCAGTTCTATTTTATCTCTAGCTCTAATGCTCCTGATAATGAGGAACACAGATAAGCAGACTGCTGTGGCCTAGCAGGTCAAATATATTATCTCATTGATTTTATGCAGGAGCCATATAAGACAAGATTCTGCAATGTTCTTCCCCTTTTAGAGGTGAGTAAATTGAGGCTTAAGATGATTTTTGCTCAAGACTGAAAATCTAATGTTTAATCCATGCATGATGGGACCTTATCTATAACTTATGATTCTTACTCCAATTAGGTGCACAAGGTGATTTCATTTCTGTGAGTACATTTTGTCATCTATATAATGAGAGATTAACAGTATATTAATTCTAGGGCTTCTTATTGGAATGCAATATCTTCATTCTATGGAATATAATTCAATACAATTAGTGTCTTGGTGGGGCTTATCCCTTCCCAAGATGTGTGTTTAATAAATTAGTAAGTATTTTATATTATGGAGGGAGTTTTGCCTATTAAGCTTTCTTGAGGTAAGAACCTAGGAAACATCATTCTATAATGTGCCTGATGTTCTATATTTCCATTAAAAGGTCAAACAAAAAAATTCTTTCAAAAAGGCAAATGACAGAGGCAGATGACAAGACCATGTGAGCTTACATTTTAGTCCAAGAATTACCAGGGGAGGCCTTAATTATTTTATTTTTACATTGGTGGCAAGGCTAGATTTGGAGTAAACTGTTACAATCAGCTAAAAATTTATTTTAAATAATACCTGTTGCATCTCTAGCCCCTAATCTTGGGGGGGGGGAGAAAAAAAACACCCCAGATCCCTTTCTTAACTCAATTAAGAACACCACAAGTGATAACTACATTTCCCTGGGTTTTCTCCCAGC
Source organism: Heterocephalus glaber (assembly GCF_000247695.1). The sequence continues at coordinate 2,426,313 of NW_004624773.1, forward strand.
ATGAGATGACTCAGCCAGAAATAGCATGATAATATCGCAGATGTTCCTTTACTCGGATAGCTGGTTATTGCTTATCTAAATGATATTTTAATACAAATACACAACTGTTCACCCTGTTTTATGGCTTTCAGAACTTTGCTTCATATTTAACAAATGGAAGTTTATGAGCAGATGTATCATCGACTCAGATTTACTTTTCTCCTCATTATGTTACATGAAAGGGCTAAATGTTGGAAGAGGGTATTTGACACATCTGCACTGATAGACTACTGTATTCACTGATGGACCACTAGCTCCCGTCTGTCATCACCCACCATCTCAATAGCCCTGCAAGTTTTGTTCTCCATTGTTCTGACCAAAAGATCAAAATTTTCTTCCAGAACCCAAAGCAAACATTTCCTCCATTCTTGACAACTATGGTTAATATTAGCAATTTCTCCTAGGCATGTTTCCAAAATATCAAAACAGATTCCTGATGTATTAGTCACTTTTCAGTTGTTGGGACAAAATACCTGGCATACACAATTTAAAGGAGGAAAGGTTTATTTTGACTTTAGAGGTTTCAGTCCACAGTTACTTTGCTGCTTTGCTTCTAGGCCCTCAGTGAGGTGGAATCCCTGTGGAAGAAAGCTACTTACTTCACGGCAGCCAGGAAGCAGAGAAAGGGAAAGAGTCAAAGAAGGGGCCAGGGATCAGATATAGTAACCAAGGCCACACCCCCATGATTCACTCCCTTCAACTAGCACCCCCCCCATTTTTATCATCTCCCAGTAATCCTATCAAAATATGAATTTACTAATGGATTAATCCACTTATGGAGTTAGAGCACACATGATCTAATTATCTGAAAGTGAAACATAATAACTGAACAGATAAGATTTGGGGGACATTCTAGATCTAAGCCATTATACCTGAGTACCATAATCTTCAGGGATTTTTTGTTGTTTTTGTTTGGCTCATCGGCTGACCGTGGCTTTGGAATCAGCTACTCTTGACTTTTAGTTTTTACTACCTGTTGATTCACCTCTATGACCCTGGCAGGTTTTCCTACATATTGACCTTGTCCTTTCTGTCTTCCATTCTTATCTTGAGCTACTATCTAATCTCAGCTCAGTTTTATTGACCTGCTAGAGTCTTTATTTAAGTAAGGTGCAGTAGAGCTAAAACCTTAGAGGACTAGAGTGTTAATATTCCAGGGAAATTCACTTTGACTTAAACTTAGGCAGTTCCTGGGCTTGATGGCTGGGGATGTAGCTCAGCGGTAGGGTGTTTGTCTAGCACATTGGAGGTCCTGAGTTCAAGTTCAGGGAGAGGGAGAACAGGTGCTGGGGTTGCTGGCAGCTACTTCCACACAGGCAATCATCAATGTCCAAAACCACTGAGATGAAGCAGAAGCTTGTATTAAAAAAAAAAA
>NW_004624773.1:2435219-2447166 GCF_000247695.1 Heterocephalus glaber
GATTACCTCCTCTGAGCTGGGAGAGATGGGACAGGGGCCGGGAGCTGTGGTAGGGATGGTGGCCCCAAAGCCCTTTCCTGTGGGCTGGGAGCATCGGGAGAGATGGTTGCCAGGAAGTCCCTTCTTCTGGTCCAGGAGCAGTGGGATGGTGGCTCAGAAGCCCCTCCCTCTGGGCCGGTAACAGCAGGACTCAGTACCTTGGTCTGGTGGTCTGGTGTCCTCTGTGTCTTTGTAGTGTGGAACCAGGTGGCTGCCTGTCTGCAGTGGGGTGATTCAGTGTCTTCTGCCTGACTCAGGACCTCGGTAGGGTATTGAGGGAGTCATTTTTTGAGGGTACTTTTTTCAATCTTTTGAAAATTTGAGATTCACACCTTAGTTTATGTACAAAATAAAAATGATGACTAGCATTTATCAAACATCTACTATAGGTGAAGAACTTTTACAAGTGCTTTTTGAGCGTTGTCTTCCAAAACTTGGTACAGTTGGTTCTACTATGATACCCTTTTCTTTCTTTATTTATGATACTCTTTATAAATAGATGCATGTGTAAAGAGCAGTAAAACTAATTGTTGCACAGCCAAACAACTAGTAAATGAAGGAGCCAGAATCAGATCACAAGTGTTCTGCATTCAGAGTCTACTGTGCTCAAATGTACAAATCTGTAGATACGGTACAAACACAAATACCCATAAAATACTGAGAGGAATGTATATATAAACTTATATTTACAATCATCCTACAGGAAATGAAAGGATGAGCTGTACTAGGAGTTATCCCAGATATCAAGTTCTGTTATTTAGCTTTATTTTTGTTCTTCCATGAATATGATTTAGTCAAGAAAAGGATGATTTTTGGAATTGCCAATGGATTCAACTCCATAATAGCATGGAGGACAGAGTATCATAAGCCTTGCTTTTAGAGGGGTACTTGATCACTCCCTGTCATTTCCTGATTTAACAAAGGCTCTACAGGGCCACAGTAAATCCCCAAATATTCAGTTTCAAATTAGATTTGTTAATTTTAAGTCATTCAGACTTGGTTTCAAATCCTAGCTCTGCCTCTGTATGAATCTGAAGCATGTCACAGTCTCTAAGTTCTAGTTTCCTTATCTATAAATTGAGAATAATGAATTCCTAAATCACAGAGTCACTTTGAAAATTAAATTTAATATTGTCCTTACCAAGTATATAATAAATGTCCAATAGATTAATAAAGTAGCCATGATTTATAATTAATTATTAATGAAAAATACTTTCAAAGAATAGTTCCATATTTTAATATACTGGCTAAATACTTATTAACACTCCCCTAGAGGATTTTTTCATAGATTGATAATATTCTGCAGTTGGAAAACTAGCTTCTCTTTTAAAGGTGTTACTGCTATGGGGAAAACTGGTAAAGTCCAGCATACCCAAACTATGGTTCAGTAGAGTTTCTAAGCAAAGCATAGATTAATGGATATTCCAAAAAATAAACTGTTTTAGCATAACAACAAAAATAGGTAAAGCCGAGGCAATAAAATAGAGCAAAACAAATAGATTTTATAAATATGAAGTGAAAACTAAACCTCTCTGGCAATTACAGCTTTCATATGATTTATGCCTTTAATTTGTCTAAATCAGTGACCCATGGAGTATTGGCATAAAATTTCAAACTCAGCAAAAACCTAAATCACCGTAAGGAAGCCCTGAATTTTTATTAGTTATCCTTCTTTCACTGGCTTCTCCTAACAAAATGAATTCTTCCCTGAGTGAGGCAAAATGAACTATTGTAGTTTATTAAGATATTATTGATCTGGGAGACTTAGCATTTAATATGTCACAGAAACACCACTAGACTATGAAACCAACAGTGTAGAATTAGTATTTAAAGGCCTCCCCCTTTACTTTGTTTAACATTAACCCTAGGTATCAGTTAGGATTATTTGGTAGAAAGCAACAGAAATAGGTTATGGCTAATGTGGGTAAAACACAAAAAGAAAAAGAAAATCAAAGAAATTCTCAGAAAGATAAGATATAGATAGCGCAAAGAGTCAAGAGAAGAGGTGAGCACTCAGGAAAGCCAGCAATCAGGGGAGATGTTAGCAGAACCCCTGAAGTGAGTCCTGGTCTCCTGTGAGTCACAACAGCACAGGGCTAATTAAACAATAAAGACATGAACTGAGACTCAGAGAAAAAGCTGGGTTTTGGGCCTTATCAGTGCTGCTCTGGGCAGCAAAGACAAAAGGCACTGTGAGCTTGCTACTATTTATTGGGTTCACAAGGAGTATCAGATGACTTAGAGGGTGGTGATAATCCTAAATTGATGAGGATTTTATAATCTTTATAATTGGAGGAAGTGTCAGATGACTCAGAGGGTGGTGGTAATCCTATGCTGATGAGGATTTTAGGTCAATGGGGATTTTATGTTGATTAGGACACTAAGATGAGCAAAAAACATTCTTACAATGGTAGGTGGGATAAGTTAAGCTGATAAGGAATTTGTCCCTCCCCAGGTGAAACCTTTCTCTTTTTGTATTACTACTAAGCTCTCAAAGAAAAGAATGTCTTCAGCAGATGTAATATTGCCATTGAGCATCACAGCATCAGAGGACCATTGAGGCCTCAGCTGTGACCAGAGGCAAAATGGGGTTACGTTTTGGCATGTCATAGTGGACGCACAGGCAAGAAGACTAGGCCTCATACATCCCTAATCATAATTTAATTGTGAGATGATTTTTTTCCCCAAAATTATGTAGAATGGCTCCCAACACCAGTCATCTAGGAGTCAAAGACCAATCATTTCAGGTGTCCTGAACTGTAACACAATCACTCCTCACTCAGGTGGATTCTAATCTTGACTTAGTCTTCTTAAAATACAAATACTTGGGGGTGAAGGTCTGATTGGTCTTTGCTGGTCAGAGGAGGGCAAGTCACCATGACTTACAGTGTATTCAATAAGAAGTCCCCCACATTTGAGCTTCTCATCAGCCTCCCAAAATGATTCAAGCTCTATCAACTAAAATTTTGATTTTATCTCAGCAACACCCACATTTGACTCCTAACCTGCAGAGCTATGAGATAATAAATTTGTGTTGTTTTAAGCCACTGTCATTGTGGTAATTTTTAGAACAGCAATAGAATACTGTTACAGTTTAGATCCCCAGTGTTCCCCCAAATGTCTAAAGTGTATGAAAAGTAATTGGATTATGAGGGTGCCATACTCATTAGTTAAATCATTCAGTAATGAGTTTAGTAGCTGAATGTGCTGTTAGGAGGTAGGGTCTGTTTAGAGGTGGGTCACTGAGGGTGTGACCTAGAAAAGTATATTCTTATCCTCAGATCCTCCCTTCTCTCTCTGCTTCCTGGCTGCCATGGGTTCAACAGCTTTCCTCTGCCATGTTGTTCTACCATGGCATTTTTCCACTGAAGCCAGTCAACCATGGACTGAAACTGTGAGCCAAAATAAACCTCTCCTCCTTTAAGTTGTGGGAGTCAGGTATTTTGCCCCAGTGACAAAAAAGTAACTAAGACAAATACTAATATAGCAGCCATTTTTTAAAGGCTTCAATTATTGCTGCAACATACTTGTATAAATGATATATTAGAATCTAAGTACCACAATAACCTAAATTGAGGAGCTAAATCACCAAAGCAGGATATGTTTTTGTGACTGCAAAGGGATCAGAGAAGCTTTGGGACTACCTTTGCAGAGCAAGAAAGAGTTAACAAACAGCGGAGACCAAAAGACACAGTGGGAGGAAGCATATCAACTTTTTCTCCATAAATGTATTCTGTTGATTCTAGCATTTTTCATATATTAGTTACCAAAACAGTAGAGTGATTTGCAGACCAGAGGAAACAAATCTAGTCCTGAAACAATGCCATTGAAGAACAGATACAATAAGAAAATGTGGTCTCTTTGAGATGAACATCCTCCTCAAAGCAAATAAAGAAACAAGCAAATAAATAAATAAATTTTAAAAGCCTTCAAAGATATGACACAAAAGAATCCCTGAAATGAAGAAAGAAATATGTGTGGGGATCAAGTACACATTGACTGTTTTAGGAGCATATTTTATTCTTCAGGTTTCCAGGTAGAAGAAAGTTGTGTATTTGGAGGAAGAAATCTTTTAGCCTCAGACTTTTCCATAGTGACATGTCATGCTGGAAAGCAAAAAGAGTAGTTTGAGGAAGAAAGAAGACACCACTCAAAGGCATGTTACCAAGACAAGTTTGATTTCTTTCTAATGAGTTCCAGAGAGAAAGTGTCAAGAACCAATCAGGAAATGTAGAGCCTTTGAGGCCTTGATGGGGGAGAAATATCTCAAAAGCTAAACCCAGCCAATTGAGAGATTAATTAGACAAAGAATTCAGAAATGACAAGGGCAGAAATGATAAATGGTCTGGTGTGGGACACTGACTGTATTTAAATATAATATCATAGTAGACATAGGAAAGTAACTCAGTCGACACCTATTTTAACTTTCATTTATAAGTGCAAAATTGTAATATCAAGAGGTTGTTTTTTGCCAATATCCCTTAATTTACATTGTGCCAACCAGGTGATCCAGAGAAGAATTCAGAAGGCAGAAATCAAGTGGAGGCACACTTTCCTAACTTCTATCTTCTCTCCCTACAGGCACCCAAGGGGGAGCCTTGAGTCTTCTTTCAACATGCTCTAGTGAGTAGTTTTCAGATTCTTATATCAAGCTAGGGTAAAGGAGATCCACTTTCTTTTCCTGGCATTGTGGTTGTAGGAAGCAGGGTGTAGCTCCAAAACCAAGAGGTAGGATGGCAATAGTTTTCTTATTCCTGTCTCAATCCCTGGAATTGATTGCTTTCATTATGGTTTCTCAGTGACACAGTCACCTGCTGGTTGCAGAGGTAGGAATCCCATAAGTTAGTTTTGTTCTTTCATAGTCTAAGGCAATGTTTATTGACCTCATCATCAGCATTTTGGGTCAAATATGAGGTAATGATTAAAAACAATAAACATTTAAATTTTAAAAAATATATTACAATAAAAGACACATTGACATTGATCCTCTGAAACACACTTATCCTATCTTGCCACTTTTGGAAGCACTTCTAGAAGTCCTCTTTTGGGTCTTTAGATGCATTATCTTTGCTGCTTCCATGCCTTAAATTGATTTAAAACATTTAATTTTTATAATCATTTTGACTTTGTAGAAAAGCCAGAAGTCGCACAATGCTAAATCCAGTGAATAAGGTGAATGAGTGCACATCATAATGTTTCTGTGAGCTTGGCTTTTGTTGGATGGTACTGGGCAGCAGGATTCACTGTATTTTTATCACCCATCATAAATACACTCAGGAATGAGGGCTTCTAGAATTGCTTCAGAAAGTGGCAAGAATGATGAGATAAATGTGTTTGAAGACAGAGGGGTATTTTTTTTTTTGGAGGGGATTAATGGCAATGTGTCTTTTACTGTAATAATTTTTTAAAAAATTTAAACATACACCATGTATTTCAATCAACCTTTTAAATTCTGTTGTGTGAGCTATTTGGCATATTGTAGAATGCTGGGCACCTCCCTGTAGCATCCACCTTCCTCTCCAGTTGTGACAACCAAAAATGTTTTCAGGTAGTGCTAAGTGTTCCTTGGGGACCAAAATGGGTGCCCATTGAAAGCCTTGGCTGAACATCATAGAGACTGCTTCTTACAGCCATTCCAGTCGTCTGGTTTGGTTTCATGTGATGAAAGATTTGAAAAAAAAAAATAAGGAAGAGGTTTTAAAAAGTTTCCTAGAGCAAGGATTTGAAATGCAGAATAAAACATTACTTTCTACCCATGGAACAACAGAGTTCTGTTTATGGAGACTGAGTATCTTTTTGCCTGGGCTTGTAAGGAGCAGAGGCTGAACCAACATTTGCCCCAAATACTCACTCTATGATTCTTTGAAGAGTTTCTTCCATCTTCACCAATCATGATGAAGATATGGGGATTTTAGGAAACCATATAGCAGAAGGATATTCTAGACAGAGAGTTTACTCTGCCTCAACTTGCTGCCCTGTACATTACAGGATGATCATGATGGTGAGCACACTACTATTGTGTTAGATATATCCTATCTTATCCTTGATATATAAAATGACTATTTCTTATTCTTTTTCCTTTGTTTAATTCTGGGTAAACATCACCTTTTGAATTATATATTATAATACATGTTCATTTTAGAAAATATAAAGAATATGAAAAAATTACCTATAATCCTATTGGCCACAGATGCCTATTGCTTGCATTTTTCTGTATTTTCTTTTCTCTCTTTGAGACAGAACCTTGCTATGTAATTTAGGCTGGTTTGTGCTCAATATCTATGTACCTCAGGCTAGTCTCGAACTCATCATCCTCTTACCTCCACCTCCTCAGTGTTGAGATTATAGGCAAGCATGACCCCACCTGTCTGCATGTTCTTTGAATATTTTTCTTTACATATCTTTTTGTGTGCTTATATTTTCACGATGATATGCTTTTGAAAACAAAATTGCCATTCTTATAACTTCTATGCTGTTTATTCATGTGGCTGTATTTTACATAATATTCCAAGTAACTTTATAATGAAGAAATATAGTCCTTCCCTCACTATTCTAAGTTTGTGCCTTGTAGGGCCAATCTTCTTCACCTTGTTTTGGGTCAAACATTTATTCAATGGATATTTCTAGAGCACTTTGAGCACTGCAGATTGTGGCATAGGTACTAAGGATGCTAAGCTAAGCAAGGAATGGTTCATGCCCTTGAGAAGCCCTTTCAACCTGAAATATATTAAAAAAAATCATTTCAGTGTCATTTTCTTTGCTGTCACTGCCCCCAGAAGCTTCTTCGCTATTATTTAAAAATAGAGATTAGGCTCTTGATTCCACAAAAGATGGATTCATGCAGGAAGCTAGAAATCTGAGACAGACACACAAATAGGGACACATATCTCTAAGCCAGTGAGTTGTTCACATACAAAGGAAAGTTTAAGGATGAATACATTTGAGCAGAAGAAGGCAGAGTCAGTACAAGCACAGCTAGAAAAGTGATCACAGGCATGGCACAAATAGTCATTTGCCCAGCCAGACCCTGGAGAGCCTTGGAAGTAAAACAATTGTAATAGGGGATTAACTAGAGGCACCAGCTGGTGGAACATATTTTGTGCAGAATGTTACCTGTTGCTTTAGATTTCAATGTCTGCAACTTTAAAAAAAAAATAGGATAGCAGCAGAAATCATTTGCATCTATCCGCTGCTTCTAAGCAGCCATGTCTCACGCTCAGCCATCATAAACAGAAATGCTTGCCTCACACTGATCAGATTTGTGGAATGAGTTTGGAGGGTCAAAAGTCCCAAATGTCAACACAGCTGCTGAAATCTTGTTGCAATTTTCTCTATATAGAGTTTAAATTGGCCAAAAAATAGTGTGACTGCCTCTTGTTGCCATATAATCATATAGTTATCTTACTCCAAGATACATTGACTTGAGTCTGTGAGAATGAACCATATAATTTTTAAGTGGCTCCATTGCTAAGGGAGGGAGGAGAGGGCGCTGGACCCAGTTTATTTGTAATTTCATACCTTCCCAGTCTCCCTTACCCCTCACTTTGTATTCAATTACTTGGCCCACTTCCTGTTCAAACAGCTTCATAGGAGGCTTCTGTTTTGGTTCTAACAATCTTGTAGGTGGCCCTACCCTGGGGGCAAAAGCCAGATGATGGCCTAGACTTATTGTTTTCTCTGTTGCTGGAGCTCCAGTAATTCCAGTCCCTAGGTCTGGATCCACCGGGCTCTGGCTTCCCAGGAGATACCCAGAGGCCCTGTGCCACAACCTAATAGTCCACAGGGAGAACTTTGAGCACTACGTCAGAGGGGAGGGGAGGGAGCCAGCAGATGAAATATTACAGCTGTGCCCCTTGGAGTTCTTAGACTTAGCTTTTCCAGGTGGCTTCTTAAAAACTCAGTAATGGTGCTATGTTCTTTTGGGAAGCTGAACAACTTGGCATAAAATACCCTGCCTTGCTTTCCCCTTCTTCCCCAACTCACTTCCTTCTTTTCCCTCACTCACTCTTTCTAGTGCTTACACATCCTTTAACGTGAGGACATTTTTTTTCCCTAACGGAATTGAATAGTTACAGATAATGTTTAATTTTGAATTTTCATTAATTTCAAACATAAATAAAACCTGTACTGATCTTTCTTGGTTTTGGCTACCATAAGGAATTATATAGGCTGGGTGGTGTGGATGGCATACATTTGTTTCTTGTGGTTCTGGAGGCTAGAAGTCCAAGATCAAACTTCCAGTATCATAGGGTTCTTGGTGAGGGCCTCCTTTCATGTACGCATCAAGAGAAGAAGGAGGGGGCTGGGATGTAGCTCAGTGGCAAGAGCAAGGTTCTGAGTTTGATTCTTGGTACTCACCCCCAAAAGAGAGAGAGAGAGAGAGAGAGAGAGAGAGAGAAACAGAGAGAATAAATGAGCCTCATATTTGCTCTTCCTTTTATAAGGGAAGAAGTCCCATCAAGGCCCAGCCCCACTACTTCATCTCAATCTATTTATTTCTCAAAGGCCCTGTCTCCAAATACCATCAAGTGAGGGTTACGGTTTCTGCATATTAATTTTTGTGGGAACACAAACATTCACTCTATAACCCAGGCCATTTCTCTGAAAACTTATAAAAATAACAGATTTTATCTTAAGCTAGCAATGAATTGTAACTAACAGTACAGCCAGGGATGTCCATTTGTCTACAGGTTATAGTGCCAGTGTGTGGGAAGGAGTGAACCAACTGTGTGTGTTGTATGTTATGGGGATGCTAGCTTTAGACCAATACGCATCAGTGTTGGGAGGGTGACATAAAAATGTTTGTGATTAGAGCACTAGGCACACCAAGACATAAAATTTTTTTTATGCGAGTGGGCCTTGTGTGTTCCCAATCTTCCACATTGATCCCTGCAAAATATGCCATTGGGAGAAAAAAAGAAGAAACAACTCAGAGACTTTATACTGATGCGTACCACCTTTCAAGCAGTCCTCTGGGTATTTCCATCAAAATCTAACATGTACCTGGTTCATCAGCAATTTCCAAAATGGAAATAGCACCAAGTGAGGGCAACTCCTCTGGCATAAACTCATCACACATACCCATGTTAAACGGGATGTTTTCAAATTAAAATAAGACCCCTAAAGCGGAAACTAACATTCTACTAGATGAAAGAAATTAAGGATATTGACTGCTGAGAAATCTTTGAGGGACTTTCTGAGGTCTGCAGCATCAGTGTAACCATTTTGCCAGTTTTAGTTCCTGCTGAATAACTTAAAATGCCTTTTAGACACAGTAAGTGAAATCCCTAACTCTTATCCTCTGTGAACTTAGAAGGAAAACCAGTTCTCCCACATCCAGTCCACTACTCTCTATCTTGTAGGGACAGAATTTTCAGCACTAATAAAATATTTCTTCCTCTCTGATTTCATCCCAGCCCCTAGATTACTTTGCTGTAAGTTTTCTTTGGCAGCTCATTTCCTTCCAGTTGTTTGTTATGAAAACCAATGGGAAATGAATAACGTATAAATTATTAAAATGACCCCCTTTTAATTCCCTCATTATGGCTTACTCTGTTTTTAGGAGCATATGTGTTAGTGGAGTGATTGCAGTATTCATGACTTGAACTTCTGATTTATGAGCTCTTAATAATACACTAATCATCAGTATACTAATTATTAATATTGTACCCTGAAGATTTTTCTCTCTAGCTCTATATTCTAGACAAAAAGAATGCTCTTAAAAGTAATCTTAGGCCACTTTCAAGACAGGCATGTGAAATCAGCCTAAAACATGGGCTCCTGGACTTGATGTATGGATGTTAGTATCAGAAAAAGTTACTTGCTACATAAAATGCTAATCCTCCTAATTTTTTAAATGTTAATGGCCTTATGGTGAAGATGAAAGGTTTATATTGTCTACCTAGAGATTTCAGAATTTTTTAATTCTAGTGTGGGAATGGCTTGATTATCTCATAAGTCACTTTTACTCCTCTTTTAATTATGAATAGGTCTTTAAAAAGTTTTATGAATTTGACATCAAAACTTTCATAGATATTGTACATAAGAATTGAGTCTAACAGACTGAATTTAATTGATGGATTTGCTGATATTTTAGGAAGAACAGATTGCTCTATTGGTCCTGGAAAGAAAAATTTAAAAATTAAACAGATTTTGTGGATTTGGCTAAGCCAATCTAGAATGTACAGCTGCATTTATAGAAAATCCTAATTGACTCAGTAACTTTAGCAAATTAAAAATATTTTCTTGGGCCCATCTTATGCTAACAGATTTTGCTTAAATATCCATAACATTTAGTTTATCACTTAAGTTTTATTTATTATATGTGAAATTAAAAGTCTTTCAACTCAAAATATTCTTCATATTTGGACAATATTCATCATATTTTATCAGATTCCATATTCTCTTTATTAATTGTATGTTCTCTTAGGAGATTATGCTTGAAGTCCTTACTTTAAGATGTAATTCAGACGGGTCCCTTGGACACCAGCAGCCATCACCCACACTGGAACCCATCCCGCAGGATGCAGCAGCACCACTGGACCATGCTGCTCAGGCCACTCGGTATCTGAATCCACACAGGAGAGGGACCAGGGGGAACATATAGGCCATGGTTATGAGCCCCAGAAGATAGAGCAGAAGTGAACAACAGAGAGGACCTCTCTGAAGCTCCTCAATGAAAATTGAAGCCCACTGGGAAAGTGAAGAAAAACTCTTCAATAAAAGCACACTGGACCATCATGGTTAGTAAGTTGTTGGGATCAGCACCTCCCATAGAAGCCCAGACTCGCTTAGAGGGGAGGACAGCTGGAACCTGCAATAGAATCTTGCAGAGTTTAATCCTGCAGGAGGTCAGGGACCTCAACTTGGACCTTGCAGACAGAAATCAACCTGAATATCGGTAGACTACAGCTGGCTTGCTGAGACTAATTGACTTAGACCTGTACACTGCTGCCCACACTGTCTAGAAGGACAGCAGAGACATATCCTGAGGGAGAACTTTTTCTTGGTTTTGTTTTGTTTATATATATATTTTTTTCTTTTCTTTTTTTCTCTCTGTCTCTCTCCCTCCTGGCTCTATATTTCTCTCCCTCTTTGTTCCTATACCTGTCCCATTTTGAATTGTTTCTCTCTGTGTCCTCTTGGCTGTCACTATTATTGGAAGGTGAATACAATTCCTAACTTCCCTCTTGTTGTCAGTTTGTTCTGTAATGGTCTCTGTTCTTTCACTGTCTTTTCCTCCTGTCTTCAACAGATTCCCACAATTTGCGTGATCTTCCTGTGTCTTCTAGCCTCACCTCTAACCTTTCCCTTTCCCTCTATCTCTCTATCCCTCCCTCCCCAACCTCTTCTAAATCCTTACCCCAAAGGGAAAATTTGCCATATTGAAGGGTCTACTTATTAAAAACATATTTTGGGTTGGCCCTAGATTTTGATCTAGCTTGTGCAGTTAAAGATGACAAATTAACTGCTACCAAAAATTGTCATTTTCTAAGCTATGTTTGATGCTATTGTTGATGCTGATTGTGTCAAATGGGCTAAGGTGTGGTGATTGATGTAATCAGTTGGCCTCCCTGGTATACTGAAAATGAGATTGCCTAAGAGTTACTAGAGACTCAAACCCTAAAAAGTCTAGCTACAGCTGAAAGATATCTCTGAGAAGCAATCACTCCAGAGGGACTCTAAACACAAGTAATAAAGATACACAATAAGAAATTCTGAAGTTTCAGCCCAGGAAGTAAAGCAAAAAACAGCACCAACAACAGAAATAAAAATGAGAAGACATCTTGAAAGGACACAAACCCAGACTTCCAGCTCACCAAAAACAAATTCTGGGGGAAATGAGGTGGAAAAATATGATAATCAACCACCTGGACACCCTGAACTGATAGCACAGGAAGTAAAAAAA
>NW_004624773.1:2452637-2468124 GCF_000247695.1 Heterocephalus glaber
CATAACCTCTTCTTATATAAACTTACTTGTAACTTCAGAAGAGTTATGAAAATATATTATCTTGTGAAAGCTGAATACAAAGAATAGATAGAATTTCTTGAAACTATGAATAAAATTCAGGTTGAAATTTTCATTAACCTCTTTGAGAAACACATTTTTAATAATAATTGAATTGCAACCTAATAAAATTCTAAATAATTTAATAAGTATAGAAGCTAACTTCCTCATTATCTATTAGTACAAAGAAATAAAAAAGAAATAGAAATTACTCGTGTTGCTATTATCAAAGATAATCACTGTATTTTTTTATATCTATTGGCATAAACCCCAATAAATTTGGTATGTCTGGTCTTTTATCTACACAAAGCCGGCTAGTGTTTCTAATCATGCAATATTAAAATATACTGTGGAATTCCATTTTACCTAATACTTATGCAATACATATTTGCCACTAATTAATTTTAGCATTTTATTTACATAATAAAAATGACCATGACCATGAAAAGGTACAAGAGTGCATATAGCAAAATGGTCACATGAAGATGTTTGGTAATTCTCCCTACAGAAACAACTTTAAAAAATTCACATCTAAAATCTTCCATCTGTATGTCTTCTTCAGTAAAATATTTCTCTATGTCTTTAACCCACTTTCTACTGATTGCTAAGGTTATTTTAAGACTCCTTGATATATTCTAGAAAAGGATCAATGAAGAAAATACAATGATATAACACTACACAAAATGGTTTAAATTAAAAGGAAAAAGAATAGTAACAATATCTAGTTCTCATTAGGACATGAAGAAAATGTACCATTTTTGCTGGTGCAGTGAGAAATACAATTACTCTGGAAAACAGTTAGATAGTTCCTTTTAAAACTAATCATGTAATTGTCATATAACCCAACAATTATACTGCTGGACCTTGATCTCAGAACAATGAAAACCTATGTTCACACAGAAGCCTATATGCAAGTGTTCACAAGAGCTTGAGCCATAATAAGTAACAGCTAGACTCCCCACAGATGTGCCTTAGCAGGTGACTGGCTAAATAAATATGGTATATTTGTTTCATGGAATACTATTCAGCAACAATAATGAAACACCTATGATATACATCATAATTTGGATGACTCTCTGAATAAATGGATCAACTGAAACAAAGTCAATTCCAGAAGGTTATGTAACATACAGTTCTTTTCATACAACATTTTGAAAATGACAAGTCTTGAAATGGAATAGAAATTAGGGATTTTCAGGAGTTAAGAAGGGCTGGAGTTGGGAGGAAAGTGGGTGGATATGGTTATAAGAGGGCAACAAAAGGTTTCTTGTGGTGAAGGATCAGCTATTTAGTAGTCTGTATGTAGCAATGGACATGTTGAGCTATGTATGTGATAACACTTTATGGCTGTTGTATGTTATGATTTCCCATAATAAAAACTCCAACCTGCCTTACCAATTTGAAGGAGCAGATGATAATAGTCAGAGCATAGAAATTTGGACCTTTAAAGATATTTTGGAAGTGAAAGAGCTATAGAAGTACTGGAGTAAGTAAAATGCCAAGCACAAACTCTCTCCAGTTCCATGGCTGAGCAGGGAATAGGCATGGAATAGGAACCCCATATGCATGGAATAGGAATCCCAGGAAGAAATGAAATAGAAGCAAGAGTCAACCATCCTTAAAATTCAGAATAGCTGCTGGTAACGTTCATGACTTCACTGCATTTTTTATTGTTTTCTTCAAATGACACAGAGCTTCCACATACAGAAAGCAGAACTATACTGATTGAGATGTCAGGTAGATAGAATTGTGCCCAGAAAAACAACTGGAAATTTGAAGGAAAACTAGAAACTAAAGAACCACAGAGAACATGAACAGAAAAACACTAATACAGTGTCTTGCCAGCTGCTTGGGTGACAGCTGAGCTATGCAAGCATAGGAAACTCTTAGGATCAAGCCAGACAAGATGCAATTGCTGCCTATAATGAGTGAGACTATTGTCACACTTTGAGTCTACATCTATTAAACTGTCTACTAGAACAAAAATACATAAGTAATTAAAACAAACAAATCAATGTTTACCATAATATCCCAGAGTCACTACAATATATAATCTACATTTACATTTTAACTTAAATTCTTTTATTGGTATATTTTAGGTATACAATACATTTACATTTATCATTGAGTGCTTGTACCTTAACCTGATGTATCTTAGTTCTTATTTTTTTCCCCATTACCTGTGCGCCCTTCACCCCCTCTACCCTTCCCTATTTACATAGATTTTGTTTCAATTTTTTTTCTTTGCTCATAATTTTTTCTTTCCCTTCTTTCCTTTCCCCTTCCCCTTCTACCACCCCTACACCTTTGGACCTTTTCCTATTTCAAATTATCAATTATTCATTTTAAACCAGAACATTACATAAAAGAATAGTTTATTATGAGCAAGATGCTTAACATTCAAATCCTAGTTAATGCAATTTATCATATTAATAATAGGATAAAGAAGAAAAACTCTTTGGTCATCTCATAGTAGGAGAAAAAAATAACAAATTTGACATTCATTCATGATAAACACATCAGGAAACTAACATTAGGAAAATACTTTCTCACCTTGGTAAAGGTCATTTACAAAAAATCTGTAGTAAACATACTCAATAAAAGACTAAATGCATTTAATCTTGTATCTGTAATATCTGAAAAAATATCTATTTTTAGCATATCTGTCTAAAACTGTACAAAAACTGTCCCAGAGATCCAAGTCAGTGGAATAAGAAAAGAAAAAGAAATAAAATGCATCCAGATTAGGAAAAAAATAGAAGAAAATTGTCTTCATTGGCAGATGACATTGCCGTGTATGTAGAAAACCCTTGGAAATGTATTTCAAAAGCTACTAGAACAAGTGAATTTCTAACTCCACAGGGCATGAGGTCAATATACATGAAAAAACTGCACCCTATACCTAGGACAACTTACAAACAACTGGAGAGTAAAATTAGAAGTACAAACGCATTTAAAATGGCACAAAAATAGAGCTTTAAGTAATAATTTAACAAATATGTGCAATACCATCATACTGAACATTATAAAACATTACTAAGATAAAGAAAACCTGTAAGGAAAGACACCAAGTTCACAGATCTAAAATCTCAGCACTGTCAGTATGTCCCCTCTCTAATTAATACACAGGTCTCATACAATTCCTGGAAAATTCCATAAGGATTTGTGCAGAAAATGACAAATCATTTCAAAACTTTATATGGAAATACAAAAGACCTGTAATTTACAAATGATATTGAAAAATAAGAAAGCTTAAAACTTACACTAACTGATTTCAAGATAGTACAAATCTACAGTGAATAAGCCAGTGTGGTCTTATTGAAAAAATAGGCAGATCAGAGCAACAGAGTAGCATTCAGAAGTAAATCCATGCAACAACAGTGAATTGACTTCCATCAGAAGTGACAAGTTAGTTCAATGGAAAAAAGTAGTCTTTCCAGCATGGGGCTAGTACAGTTGATGTGATGGTTAAAATTATGTTCTCTCACTCCAAAAACCATCTATATTATAGTCCACAGAACCTGGGACTATTGTTGGTGACAAGGCAAAGAGAAATTGAGGATGCACATGGAATTAAATTTGCTAATTATTTACATTGGAATATTGGATTATCTAGATGGGCCCAGTATAATCACAAATGTCTCTAAAAGGAGAAGAGGGAGGCATAAGATACAGAGAGAGAGAAGGCAGAGTGTGAGAGGTAGGGCTCCATATTTCTGGCTTTAAAGATGGAGGAAGGGGACCACAAGACATGGAATGAGTCCAGCCTCCAAAATCTAGAAAGGCAAGGTAATAGGTTCTCCTCTAGAGTCCCGGAAGGACTCAGACCTTCATCATGATTTTGTGAGACCTTGTTAGATTTTTTTTAATTTATAGAGCTGTAAGATAACAAATTTGTAACAATGTATAGGAAGAGAAAAAGAGTAAGTTTTGGTTTTCTGTTGTGCAGTAGTGTGAATAAAGTTTACAATAATACATTATACATCTCAAAATGGATTTTGGAGGTACTCAAATGATAAAACTTTGTGGTTGTGGATATGATAATTGCCCTTATCACCCTTATATATCATTATATAATCAATGCATCTTATTTTATCTCACAAATGTGTACAGTTTTTATGTGTCAATCAAAAGAATATTAAGAAAGTAAAATCAAATAGGTAATATAAGTAATTTGATTAAGATGTACAATAAGATATTTCCATTATTTAATTTGTAATAAGATATAGAGATAAAATGTTACTTATGAGAAAAATAATATGACTTCAATAAATATATGTTTGTGTATCAAATTCTGATATTGGGTTTTGGGGATATTAAAAACAAAATAAGCAATAAATACGTTTTTTTTTGGTACCAGGGGCCAAACTCGGGACCTTGGGCTTGCGAGGCAGGAGCCAGAACCACTGAGCTAAATCCCCGGCCCTAAACATATTAATTTTGTTGAAAGAAATGGTAAATAAGTTCAAGTCCTTTATAACCATTATTTGTAAACATTAATTTACTATAGCAGCAATAAAAAAGTAATATACTTCAATATCTGTATGGGCTGATGTCAACCTTTATTTTATATCCTTCACAAAATAAATGGAAATGAATTTTAAACCTAAATGTGAAATCTAAAATTATGCCAAAGATTTCCTAAGTATGATACAAAAAGAATGTACCAGAAATTAATAAATTGGACTTTATCAATAATTTTAATTTTTTTCTTTGAAAGACTTAAGGAAAAGGAGATTGAGAGGTAGGTAGAAAATATTTGCAAAACCATATATCTGATTATGAACTTATATTTAGAACATATAAAGAACTTTCACACTGCAAGAAAATATACAGCACAATAAAAAAATGGGCAAGTATTAGAACAAACACTTTACTGAGGAAGATATATGAGCGCTTGTAAACATATTATATATCCCATGTAATTGGTCAGTAGGAAATGGAAATTAAATTCACAAAGAATAATCACTGAGTACCCAGTAGAATGGCTACAATTTAAAAAAGGCTCAGGATACTAAGTGTTGGTAAAGATGTAAAGTCATTGCAATTGTCATTCATTGCTGGTGGAAATGCCAAAATATCACAGCCATTTTGGCAATTTCCTACAGATTTGAAAAATGCTTCCTTTTATAACTCATCAGTCCCTTTCCTGGGTATCTAGCCAAGAAAAATGAAACATATAACTACTCTTGCAGTTATCATACTGCTATGAATATGAATATTCATCACAGGACTATTTGTAACATCAAAATACTAGAGTAAACCAAAATTCTCATGAACTGGATGGAATGGATAACCAAAATATGGTATAACTAAACAACTGAATGTTATTCAGCAATAAAAATAAACAAATTACTGGTACATGAAACAACACAGACAATTCTCAACATAGAAGAACATCATTATGAAGAATGGCAGGGATAAGAAGGAGTTGATGGGAAAAGGCCAATACAAAACTTGCTGAGATGAAGGAAATCTCTGTCTTACACAGGTGGTAGTTACACGGTTATGTACTTTCATAAAAATTCACTGAGCTGTGCTTTCACATTTTATTATATATAGATTATACCTCAATGAAGCTTATAAACAATTAAAATATAATGACTTCATAGTGGTAATGCCTTAGAACTCTAGTTTCCTTATCTCTTTCCTAACTTTTTTTTTTGTACCATGGATTGAACTTGGGACCTTGCACTTGTGAGGCAGGCGGTGGAACCACTGAGCTAAATCCTTCGCCCTCCTACCTATCTTCATTTCTTCTATCCTACCCACAAATGAGGCATATGAAATGGTTAACAAATGCTTGACACATAATTAGTCTTCGGTACAAAATAGTTGTTGTTGCCATTGATGAAATCTGAGATTTTCACAAGGAGGAATGTGCATTAAGGTAGGAATTTAATGCTGCTTGGGCCGTCCAAAGCACCTTTTATTTGTATACCAAAATATTCTGTTTTCCTATGGGCAACTGGCTTTTCCCCAGTCTATGGGGTCCCATTGAGGCAGTTTATCCTACACGGGCACTGAACCCTAGACAACACTGACTAGGTAAGGAAGACCCCGTTCTGGTTTACATCTAGATGCCCCCTCAAAGCCTTATGTGCTCATAGGTGGGGCTTTGAGAAGTGATCGGATCATGACAGCATGATTAGTCAACTGATGAGTTTATAGCTAAATGTGATATTGGGAGGTGAAGCCTGCTTGGAGGAAGTGGGTCACTGGATCTATGGCCTGGAAGGATCTATCTCCCTTCCCCCCTCCTTTGATCTCTCTCTCTCTCTCTCTCTCTCTGTTTTCCACTGCCAGGACATGAGCTGTTTCTCCTCTGCTATGTCCGTCTGCCATGTCATGCTAACTCGAGCCAGCAAAGGCTGAAATCTCTACAAACTCTGAGACAAAATAAACCTCTCCTTCCTTAAACTGTGGATGTTGGATATTGTGTCCCAGTGATGAGAAAATAACTAAGACAGGCTCTGAATCCAAGCCAGGCAATCAGAAACTTATCTGAGACCTGGCACCTCAGCAATGATGGTGAATGTTGGGAGTTACTTGCTGTTTCCTGTGCCTTGAAAAAGCCAGCCTGAGAAGAAGTCTATACGCCAAGAGCAGAGTTTAAAACCGAGTATAGCACAGTCCCATGGACTTTGTTCTTCTGGAGAGGTGATCCTGTGACTTTCTAGTTTATGAGTGAATAAAATATGTTCTCAACATCTGCTTTGCCTAATCTAGTTTGAGTTGGATTTCTGCTATTTACAACTAAAAGATTTCAGCATTTCAACCACTGGTTTTAAGCAAAAATCTTTTTTATGCACAAAATTGTTTTTATTGGCTATTGTTTATATTTTCTTATTTACTTAAAATGTTAATTTTCATGATATATTCCTTAAGGGTGGTCAATTTTGAATATTCTGTGGTGAGCTAGATTTATAAGATAATGTTCTTAGGCCATTACATACAAAATAATCTGAGATTGCTGAAATTCAGACACATTAGTGCAGTTTGCATTTGAACTATTGATGGGCAATACAAATCCTGTAATATTTGGAGATTTTTACATATTTCTTTAAACTTAGCCACACCATGGAGACAGCTGTAAATCTATCATAACTGGTGTTCATGATAGCTACAACAGTTCATTTATAGGCTCTTTATAAATTCTAGCCTGTGAACAGGTTGATAAGCCTCCTCTCCTTAAAAACTTTTGGCATTTGAATCCTGCTTCTACCACTTACTAACTATGAAGCATAGTTACTATGCTTGTCTTTCTTTTGAAAATGTAAAGATTAAATGAAATAATACATATTTCATATTAAATGAAATAGCACATATCTAAAGGCCTCAGAACAGTGCCTGAAACTTAGCTTGTAGTGTTATTACTGTTGTTATTACTATAATCCATTTTCCTTGTAGAAACTGCTTTGATAGGGTGAGGAAGGATGTATAAGACATAGGTGTCAAAAATTTCTAAAAGTCCTTGTCGTTAATGATTGGATTAATTAAACTGAACGGATTAGCAATGTAATATACATAATAAGTTCTTCCTTCCAAATACACTATCTTCATCCAGTGTCTTATCTAAAGTAAAGGCTCAATATTAGTTAAACGAAATTGATTCCCAATACTTCATATTCAAAGCATACACAATAACCTAGCTTATCTTCTCACCTTGGGAAGTCTGAGCTCTGATAGGTAACTTGCTCAACTATAGTTATCTCTTTTGTGATCAAACAACAAACTTAACCATAAAATGAAAGGCTTTCAACAGTGAATTATAGCTTTCTCTGCCATCTTAGTTTTGTTGTTGTTTGTAGTGCTGGGGATTAAATCCTTGGCCTTTGCACTGAGCCCTATCCCTGGCCCTTTTTGTGTGTTTGTTTGTTTGTTTATATGTTTATTGATAGGGTCTCACTAAGGTGCCTAGGCTGACCTCAAACTAGCAATCTTCCTGACTCAGTGTCCCAGAATCCTGAGACTATCAGCGTGCACCATGTGTCCAACTTTTAAATAATATTTTGAACAGAATTTCATGTTCTGTGTAAGATATTTAGGATTAATTTTTTTTAATCATTAGTAAACCATGCAGACAACAAAGATGCCTTGAGGTGCCCTTACAGATCCAAAGAGCTATATTTTTTGAATATTTGTATCAGATGTTATATTATTTCCTGTCCTTTTCTTTAATATTAGATACCACTTCTTGACAAAAGTGTGCCTTAACAGTCCCCTTTCCCATTATAATTAATAATTTGTAATGTATGGTGCAATGAAATAACTTGTTAAAAATATATCTACAACCAAAATAAGTAAGTCATTAGTGAGCATATTTTAAAGAAAAAAATACATTCCTTGATGAAAGTTATCCATTTTAGTACCTCACAATTCTGTCTGCCATCTTTTTTAACTGGATCCCCCACACCAGTTACATTCCACATGTGGGTTTTCTTGGGAAACGTTCTTCATCTGAATGAACTATTATGATAAAGTGCTTTGATAACTTTATGTACTCCACTGCTGGCTGGGTTTAATATTAATTTTTCCTGCAGATGATATAGATAATAGGACTTTAAAAAACTTATCTATCATATTAGTTAGAAAATACTAGAATTTAAGGTGATTCTTAAATAATACGTATAACACACTACTTGGATATGCTGAGATTTTCCAATAATACAAAAATTCTTTTTTATCAGAATTGTTTAAATATTGTAGTCTTTGTTAAACACCTGATACATGCCCAAATTTGCATTTATATCTTGTCAAATGTGTAATGTCAAAATGTATTTGCATTTATATTGATTTATAGTCAAGTAAGGATTTGGAGTAAAAGCTTTATCAGACTCATGTGTAAGCAGCAATAAGAGATGAGAAAAAAGTATGTATCACGAAAGTCAAGTATATTCTAACAAAGTGAATTTTTCTTATTGTGAAGCACAACAAGTCATTATAGAGAATAAAAGATGAAGCATAGAGTTGTAACTCAGTGATACAATACTTGCTCGGCATGGGTGAGGTCCAGGGTTTGGACCTCAGCACCAGAAAATAAATGAATAAAATAAAGAATGAGGGGGTTCACTGACACTAGCAACATGCAGACTTGGTACAGAGTTGCTTCTAATTTTTCCTTCCCTATTTTCATTCTGGGCTAAAACTGTCAGGGTTAAAATAGTGTTTCCTTAGATGCTGATATGAGTTCAGAGGAGACTCCACTATATGGAGAAGTTACAACTTTCACTATTAGATTAAACTAAAGGATCTGTTATCGCATCCTCTAAGTTGCATAATTCTCATTTTATGTTAATAGAAGTTATCCCTATTTACCAAACGGAGAGAAGATTTCTAAATTATAGTCTCCTACTGAATGGTGATGAGTGTAACCTCTGTTAACATTGGAGCATGTTAAAAAGGCAACTCTCTGAATACTGAGATAAAAATATGTCCCTCTAGTGGAGGGTTATATTTTATGTGTAACTGAGTAATTCTTACTCAAGGGACCCATATTGAGAAATAGATTTAATAGTGGAAAGATGATGGATTGATGGATCCCTGCCAGGCAAGAACAGAAAGTTCAGAGCATTAGCAATAGCTGGAGGGGTACAGAATATGATGTTATTCCCAAAATTATCAGGAAGAGAAAATATAATGGAGGAGAAAAAATAGTGTGAACAGTTTTCTACTCCCACCTCCCCGGATGTTCAAGTTAGTTTCCTTAGATGGAGGTTTTGCATCTGACTTTTCTTTTGAAAAAGTTCCGTGTTTTACAGGCTCTCTTCCAGTGAGAAATAAAACCAAACCTTTTTATTTATTTTTATAGCCATCGTTGTGTCCTCAGTACATAATTCTCTGAAGCCCACTTGTTGGTATTCTAAGAAGATTTGCTGCCTCATAGGTGATAAATCCAGCAGATACAGTCATCTTCCAATTTAAGTCTGGAGAGAATGTCTTCTCATTCTCGAGCAAGCTAAGGGTCTATCTTTAATAGAACTGCCTCTTCATGGAAACATTGAGTTTTGAGGATCCTGTCTCGGTTGGCTCACTCCTTTCCTTCTGCCCCTCCTCCCTTCTGCCCTTCTGTCCTCCCTTTCATCCCTCTATCTCCCCTGCTTTTTTTACCCTCTCTCCAGTTCTCCTTCTTCCTCCTTCTTTCCTTTACTTCCGCTGCCTCCTCTCCTTCCTCCCACATTAGTTCTTGTTACAATGCTGAAAAAAATCTGTCCCAGATTTTAAGTACTTTGCAATTCTTATGATAGGAAATGTACCCTGAATTTAATCTGATCATTAAAAAAAGAACTGCAGGTTTGATTTCTTATAATAACTTGGTACAATTTTATCGACTTTATATCTTCAGGGCTTAGCTAAAGTCATCAGAAGTAGGTGGCAAAGTAAAAAATAAAGCAACTACCCCAAAATCCTATTTCTTCAATATATAATATAGACTGAAAACTGTTTTAGAAACTTAGGAATTAAATGCTGTGTTTTGGGGGGTACTTGATGCTAAAAGGAATTTAGGTATGTTTGTGGTATATTACTATATTTTTATGGGTGATTTTGAGAAGGGGAATCATTGACTCATAAATGTTCCTCTAAAAGATGCAGAGTCCTTAGGGTACAGACTTGACTTTTGAGTAGATATGGCCTTTAATCCTTGCACACGGGACTTCCATCTGCAAGATCACCTCCTGCATGAACTAATTATTTCTGGACTTTGGGTCTATAAATCACACTTTCTGACACTTGGTAGTACAGCTGCTTTTCTGAGCATCTATTTTTTTAAGCATCTAATTTTCTTTTAAGGATATAGCTTGATTCCTCACATAACGTATTCCTAAAAAGTATAAGACTTTTAAATAAATAATGGCTAATATCATTAAGACAATAAAGTACCTTTTTAAACAAAGAATTAAACCCTTAAAAGACTATCATCCAGAATGAAGCCTAGTTCTCTCTGCCTTTTCAAATTTGAAGGCTGAATTTTTACTCAAATCCTTTTCTATTGCAGGATAAGGCCATAAGATGGATTCACCAAATGTTGATTCAAAAAGAGGGGACATGTGGTTTCTAATGACCTTCTAAGTTTCTGGCAATTGTACTCTGTTTCTCTCTTTGGTGAAAGGAATAAAAATTTGAAAGTTGGAGAGAAAATCTGAAGCTCTTAACAGTCTTCTAGACACAGCACAACTGGCCATCACAGTCACTCATTAGTATGACCCTCTGAATATCTTGACATGGGTCATCTCATGGCACATCTCTCTGTCTTAAAATCTCTACATCCTGATATGACAAGACTTCTGAGAAAAGCTCAGAAAAGAAGCAGGAATATACATATATACAAATATACATACATATGCATTTTTGCAAATATATAAAATATGCATTAAAAATACAATATCTGTGGAAGGTTAACTAACTGGCAATGATATATCCTATAGAATGGGACAGGGATAGAAGACAAATTTAATTACCACTACATGTCCATTTTTACCTATTTAAGAAGAAATTTAAAAGTGCATTCTCCTATGTTACTATTCACAATACTATGCTGGTATTTAAAGCTAATTCCTCAAATAGATGTCTCCCATTCATGTGCCAAATTTGAAGTAAGGTGTGTTTACCCACTGCCTTGGCTAGAATCTCTCTTACATATGCTGTTTAAATATTTACAATGTGACAGATAGAAAATGGCCAGGTTACATTGGACATTAGGGTCTAAATATCAGCCTTGTTACTGTAGATCTATAAGAGCATCATTATAGAAGAAATGTAGAAGATTGTGATGTGAGACAAGGAGAGACATTTTATGCAATCAGCTATAGACTTTTGCATATATATGACTCATTGGAGTTTATGGAATGTTTGAACATATTATATAACACAGAGGAATTCTACAATCTCTGAATTTCAAATTGCAACTAATGTTTATGGTTAAAAGAAAATTTGAAAGCGTTGATGAGAAAATATACAATCTATCAGTTAGGTATGGTTGGATAAAAAAATCACCAAACTATATTGACTTAGTAAGCTTATGTTTGGCGGATAGTTATGCCAGACATTTCTAGTGATGGCTAGTCTTCCTTGTGTTCTGTGGTTAGTTATTGAGTGGCCACAGCAGAACTGTGGGCTGGCTCTGCTGATTGCTGTTGGACTGATATGTGTCTGGGACCTCAGCTGGAACAATTAGGCTGAGTGACCTGATTGCTGTCACCTTTTCGGGCTAGCCCGAGTTATTCTCATGACTGCTGAACACAGAGACAGTGAAAACACATGGCTTCGAAAGACCCCTGAACAGAACAGGCACTTGGTCCATTGTGCTGCCTCCTGCTGGCCAAATGTGCCCACCAGCCCAGATCCAAGAATCTTGGAAAGAGAAGCCCTGCTGATGGTGCTGTCAGAGCTGTGTTAGGGGAAAGGTCTTGGAAGGGGTGCACTATGACCATATGTTCTTAAACTTTGCAGGAAGGACCCTCAGGTGAAATGAATGTATTTTGTTAAAAATTATTTTTGCAAATAGTTTAGCAGAGTAATTCATTTTAAATGTTTTTGTAATGTATCATAATTCTTTTATTTGTTTTTGCATTCTACCACATAATAATTTTATTTACTGAGTATTTAGGATATGCTAGATATAGGCATTCTATATACATTTATCTCTTACATGTTTCTTATATGTTTACCATTACAATGTAAAATACATGTCATTCCCATTTTTCAGGTGACTATACTAAGGCTCTTAAATTCATAGTAAGTCCTATCCTGACTCTATACCTGTGTGGGTATAAAATCTGGGCTTTTAAATGTTTTTAGTGTGATACAGTCCTATGATGTTTGGAATTACTTTTTGTAAATTCAATTATGGGTCTACTACACTGGGACCTGGGAGGGGGTTTGGGAGAGAATGAAAGAGAAAATAATTTAAATAGGACAGGTGATCCAAGTGATCACTTTACCTAATGAGTATATGTCCTATAGGAATACTGACCATAATGTTGCTTTTACCCTAGTTAATGACAATCTCAGGCTGATTTGAGTGTGATAATTTTGTTTTCTTTTAGTAATATGGCTCTAAATGCAAGGCAGCTTCATGTTCAGAGAAAAAGTGATCAAATTAATGCCAAAGGAAAAATTGTCTACCTTGTATGGACTGCAAGCTATCATCCAGTCTCTCAGTGCCAATGTGGAACTGGAAATTCTTCAGGATAATTTTGACTCTGTATACCTTTTATTTTACAAGCAAAGTTCTGACTCTAATCCTCAGAAACTAAATTCAGTTAACTACAGTATATTGTATTATCTGAAATTTTTAATGTCTGTGATTAAATGGCTCTCTAAAGAGGAGTATAAAACATGTATTCTATAATCTTTAGGTGTATTAATCTGCTTTAACCCATCAAGAAAACAAGTGACATGCCAATGACCATATTAGTACAAAGATGTTTTGTAGAAGTAGGTTTTGGTTTGTTTTATGAATGAATCACTAGTTAATTAAAAATATGCTAAAAGGAAGATGATTGTTTTGTTATTAAGTACATTTAGCTGTTGATATAAAGTTAATGTGAAAACAGTATATAAGTTGAAGTGAGCAAACAAAATGATCTCACAAGCATGCTGTTTTTATTTCTCTCTGATCCTTGAGCTTGTGGGGCAGGCAGTAGAACAACTGAGCTAAATCCCCGGCCCCTCTCTGCTAAATTTTTATTGAGTTATAATTTTCAGGAAGTGTATACACAAAAGTGGATAGCTCAATGTATTTTCACAAACTGAATACAGCTGTGTGAACAACACTCACAAATAAGCCTGCTATTTGTGAGTCTTCTCATTCGTCTTTCCATATACAAACTCCCACTCCCAGACCACTATTTGGACTTTTGATATTATAGATTGACTTTTGCCTACATAGTATTTCATATAATCAAATTATATTCTCTGTGTGTCTGACTTCTTTTATTCAACATAATGTTTGAAAGGTTAATCTATGAAGTGGTTCATTCTTCTTGTAATGCATTAATATCACCATTGATCCATTTTCCTGGGATGAATATTTGGATAGTTCCCTGGTGTGAGGCTATTCAGAATAATGCTGCTCTGAATACCTTAATATTGCATCTTCACATGAATACATGTCACATTTTTATTGTGGATATATCTAAAAATGGAGATTTGAGGTAATGGATTATGCATATTCTACATCTTTGGTAGAAAATGTAGTCTTCAAAAATGTTTGCTAATTCTTCATATCAGAAGTATATGAGTTCCTAATTCTTGGTACTTTTCATCTCTTTTATTTTAGCCAGTATGGTTCTCTGTTACCTAAAGCATTGTGATGATTAAAGCTTCCTTTAGTAAATACATATAATCTCAAGGTTCTGGGTTAATAACTCTAATAAGGTAATTATTAAAATAAACTTCATGATTAGACAGAACTGTTCTTAATAGAATTATACTAAATTATTTTTGTGAAAATAGGACAGAATACTTATAATTTAAATTCAAAGGGATGGTAACTGGTTTGTGTTTATTCTTTGATCTTCTCCATTATCTTTTCAAACCATTAGAAATGATTACCCTATGTTCACATCATTAAAAAACATTTAAAGCCAAAACAATAATTTATTTGTCTAAAGTGACCAAGTCACTTTGGCTTTCCTTCCTAAATAGGACTAAGTTCTGATTAAAATTATGAAAGAATCATTTCAAAGCAGTCTTGCACACTATAGTTTTTTGCCACAATTCTGTTTGGAAGATACACCTGTAGTTTTATTTTTGCAGTTTATGCCTCAAAGAATAAGCCAATCTCTTTGTGCCAATATCTTTTTGCATCTCAAAAGATAAAGTATCTTTCAAAATATTAAGTCTTTTTAGAGCATGAGATTTTTGAAGAATTAAAGTTCTCATCAGTATTTGCTTTAGGACCTAAAATTTATGAAATATATAATAGCACAATTGAGAATTACCCCACTAAATTATGAACAGATAAGAAAAAGTTAAAATGAGAGAAATTACAGAAAGATAGTATCTCTCTACAAAATCAGTGATGGTAGAACTTTAAAAGTCGGTACTTCTCAGTTGTAAGCATTGTGTTGCAATACAAAAACTTGTATCAATCTTAGCATGGTCCTTTGGAATAATATTAATTATTTTGACTTGATTATATGAATTGGCTAATTTCCAGTGACCTTAAAAGAAAAGTCATAAGAAGTATTAAACCATATACAGTTTAACCACCAGTTATTGTAATTATTCGTTAAAATAAACTATTTGAAAAGATACTTCATATTCATATGCAGGTTATGATATTTCTTTTATTTTAATTTTTTTTATTAAATTCTTTTATTGGTACATTTTAGGTATACAGCACAATTACATTTCTCATTGGGAATTGTACCTTTACATAATGCATCTTGGTTCTTATTTTTTCCCCATTCCTAGACCTCCCTTC
>NW_004624773.1:2474084-2497722 GCF_000247695.1 Heterocephalus glaber
TGTATATATATATATATGAATGTATGTGTGTATATATATATCACAGATCTATATATATCACATTTTCTCTACTTATTTATCAGGTGATTTCCATTTCTTAATTATTATAAATGTTTACTAAGCATTTATCATACTGACTTGTATGATATATGTATGACATGTATGCTAACATCCTAGTTAGTGTATAATAAGTGTACAGTGGATGATAAACAGAAAAAAAACAATGTAAAATATAGTTAATCGTTCTATTTTACAAATGAGGTTACAGAGACTCAAAGAGATTAGAATAAGTAATTTGTCTATGTAACATAGTAATAGGTTTCAGATGTAGGCGTTAAACTATAAAACAAAAGAGTTGCTCTCCTTTAACCTATCTAAATGATAAAGATCAAAACATTAATCTTTTGTTTTCTATGGCACTAACATGCACAAATTTTCATCACCAAGTTAAATAATTGTGGCTCTCTAACAACACAGTTCAATATTCAGTTACTGCAGAAGATTAACTACAATTATGACAAGTTCAATATTTACTAGTTGTTTACTAAATAAGCAAGAGATAGGCGTTATTGTCAGTGGCCAATCATGTGTCTTCTCTCAAAGCCTGTTGGTGATTGACCACTGTGCCCTTATTCAGATTAGGTGCAGACAGCAACAGAAGTACCTGTGTTGCTTCTTGTTTCCTAGTGATGGAACCATGCAGTATTCTATGAAAGTAAATAAGTCAAAGCAGGAATCAGCCAATAAAGAGGATGATGGGAGATGGATAACCAAAAGTGTTGGGTGAAACTCAAATTGAATGAAGTGAAATGAGAGAAAAAGTTTTTGCTGTTGGGATGTGGACACCATCACAGTTTGAGAGACACTAGATGTAAAGCCCAAGGAACTTAGTGGAGGTGAACTTATTCACATAAATGAGGAAAGTGATTGAAAGGAAAAGACAGATGCCCAGAAGTGACATCTGTAAAAACCCCACATTAGAAATCTCAGAGATATTTCATGGCATTGAAATCTGAAACTATAAAATTCAGGGAGCCAATTCAAATTTTGAAAGGGGTATGACAGTTTGCCAAGGCATAAAAAATATCTGGCTCAGGATCATCAGTTCAATTATAACAGAAAAGTAAGCATTGTTAGCTATTCCTGATAAGGTCCTGTGTTTTAAC
Source organism: Heterocephalus glaber (assembly GCF_000247695.1). The sequence goes on from NW_004624773.1 coordinate 2,475,251, forward strand.
TAATATAAAAAGAAATAAATAAAACATCTTAGTCAGTTTTGGCTACCATAAACCATTACACAATGAGAATATGAAATAACAAACAATTGTTTCTCACAATTCTGAAGGCATGGACATCCAAGATCAAGGTACTAGGTGGTTAGATTTCATTTTAAGGCCTCTTCTCTTAGCTTGTAAGTAGTTGCCATCTGTCTCAGTTACTTTTCTCTTGTTGCTGAGACAAAATATCTGACACCCAAAGTTAAAGGGGAAAAAGTTTATTTGCCTCACATTTTCTAGAGGTTTCAATCCACAATCGGCTGACTCCATGGCATAGTGGCTTGACAGAGGGCCAACAGTTCATCTCAGCAGAACCAGCAAAGCCGACAAGGGGGACTTAACAAAGTTTTTCTGCCCCTTTCATTTTACAGACTGCCAGTGTGTGTGTGTGTGTGTGTGTGTGTGTGTGTGTGTGTGCGTGTATAGGGGGGTACCACACACACCAATCATTGTACCAATTTAGTAATTACACACTCTTAATCCCAACATCACACACTCTTAGATTCAGCCACTTATGACCACATGAGGCTTTGGGGGAAACATCTAAACACAAACCATAACATCTCACTATGTGTTTATTTGTATTTATACTATCATAATCATCTATGTGTTTATATGATCTCTTCTTGGTGTAAATGCGGAGGGGGGGAGTGAGACAAAGACAGAGAAAGGAAAAGAGAGAGAGCAATCACTGTTTGTATGAAACTACAAGTCCTGTTGGATAAGACCCACCCATATGACTTCATTAAACTTTTAAGAACCTTCTAAAAGCCACCTTGGGCTGAAAATGTAGCTCAATGGTAGAGTGCTTACCTAGCATGTGCAAGGCTCTGAATTTGATTCTTACCACTGCAAATAAATAAATAAAAAGTTATAAAAATAAAATCCATATTTCCAAATACAGTCATATTGAGGTTTCAAGATTTCAACCTATGAATTTTGGGGGATTCAATTCACAGCACACCTTAACTTTCAATGTCTCTAGATAGTTTAATTTGTGCAGTAGCCTACTTAATATATATTAGTTCACTTCTCATCAAAATAAGAATAATTATATTCTGTAAGGTATCTGTTGTAAGTATGATTTAGTCATTGCAGTATTTATATGTACTTTAAAACAACATGTTGTACATGATAAATTTTTACAATTTTTTTCAATTAAAAATATACCTGAGTATCACTATTTTTTCAATTCTCTATACAGTTATGATGAAAAATAAGGCAATTTAAAAAGATTTGAACAAAAAAATTGAAAGTTTGGAGAAAAATTATAACTTCTAATGCTTATTAAGATCACTTTACCTGGTTTCAGCAGGTGTGGTCACTTGGTCATTGTCACACTCCCACATCACATTGCTTTAGAAGGAGCAACTGATATATTAGCAGAGATTATGTATATGTATATATTTGTATTTTATCTCTAGATTTCACAAGTATAATTAGATGAGCGAAACCTGAAATTCCTAGATTAAGCCTTCAGTTTCCTGAAGTTGTAGGTTGTCCCAGGCTAGCACTATGCCCTGGTTCTCAGCAAAAGCAAATCCTCCCTAGTGGAAAATTGTCTTTTATAGTCTCCCCCCACATATATCAGGTTCCCAATTCAGTAAGGCCAAGTAATAGGACTTCACAGACTACCATGCATGAGAGTTAACAAAAGCCAACAAACAATAAATCAAACTGAGCCCCTAATTATTTGATACAGGAATATCAGAAGTAAAATATAAGAATTACTGTATGAAATATATAAAGAAATAAAAATGAACAAGAGGGAAATTATTAAAAAGATGTTTGACAAAAATGTCTACTTTTGTGTTCGGTGTAGGAAGCTCTTTTATGTTAGGACTGTACAAGGAAACACAGTTATATGGTTTATGCATATAAAGGTTTACAGAAAAATTTAACTCACAAATTATTAGAGAAAGATCTACTTCCTTTCTTCCTGTCATCTATATTTTATTTTGCTCTTTATTTATACTTTGAGTTTCTCATATTAGAGAAGCCATGCAATATTTAAACTTGTGTTTCTGATTTATTTCACTTAACATTACAGTATCATGGTGCAGGAAAAGAGGATGAAAAAAGGAATTAAGATGGGTTTTGTGCATGTACCAAGTCCACACAAGGAGTGTAAACACTATGTGTTGCAAACATGTACAAAAATAAGGAAGAAGATTAAGAGATGGATGAAGGGAAGAGGAAGGGAAGGAAAAGAGGATGAAAAAAAAGAAATTAAGATGCATTATGTACATGTGCCAATTCCCCATAAGGAATGTAAACATTAAGTACTATAAAGATGTACTAATAAAAAGAGAAAAAATATTACGGATAAAAATGTCATTAAATAAAATCGAAAGCCTCAACTTATTAGGAAGCTATAGTAATTCTAAACATTATGGACTTGACAAAGTGGTCTTAAATATTTAAAGTAAAAATTATTAGAATTACAGTACAGTACTTACAAGTCTAACTCAAAGTATGAAATTTATAGTTTTCTTATTCATTGCAAAGCTTGACAAGTAGCCAACAGATTTAAAATTAATCTCTTCAATGTTGCTGGTTCATTAAAAGCAGTCAAGCCTTAGGTTTTGGATTAGAAAATGGTAAAATTTTACACAAGTTGCACATTGGCTTAAGAAGACTGTGGCTTATCTAGTTGTTAAACACTAGCTTTAGTGTCTATCTTTTATAGTTTCAGCTGATTAATTGCATTATTCAAATCTTGTATAATTTATAAATTTCTTTCTTCACACCAGGAAAGAAAAGGACTCAGATGCTTTGCTGGTAAATTCTACAACATTTTTTTTTTTTCAGTACCAGGGATCCAACTCAGGACCTTGTGCTTGCAGGGTAGGTGGCGGCACCACTGAGCTAAATCCCCAGCCCTCTACAACATTTTTAAGGGGAAAAAAATCCAATTTCATGTGAATTATTTTATAGAATACAAAAGGAAAGACTATTCCACAATTCCACTTTAAAATCCAAAATGGGAAAAAGAGGCGATTCCACTAATAAATATAAATATAAATGGAGACACATATTAGCAAGATAAAACTAAATCTATACAAAGGCAATGCATCAAAAACTAAGTTGAATTTATACTAGGAATTCAGAAGTGAACTAGCGTTGAAAGTTTATTCACAAATTTTCAACATTAATGTATTTAAAGATTAAAACCACATAATTTGAACAGAATTCAAATAAGCACTAAATATATTCCATATTCCTTTATAATAAAATTTTAATCAAATTGTAAGTAGAAAAGAATTTGTTTAATCTATTAAAGACTACCAAAAATGCCTACAGAAATTAAAACTCTTGGCAGCATCATGTTAGGACTGTACAAGAAAACAGTTATGTGGTTCATGCATATAACAATTTACAGAAAAAATTAACTCAAGAATTATTAGAGAAAGAGCTACCTCATTACTTTCCTATCTTTTATTTTACTCCTATCTTTTATTTGCTCATTTTTACACTTTGAGTTTCTCATATTAAGAAAAACCATGCCATATTTAAGAGTCAAAGCATTATCTTTAAAATAGGAACTAGACAAATACTGTATGTTTATGTCTTACTTCTGTCTCATTGTTGAGACAAAAATACCTGACACCCAAAGATAAAGGGGAAAGGTTTGTTTAGCTCCCAATTTGTAGAGGTTTCAGTCCACAATCTGCTGACTCCAAGGCAATGTGGTTTGGCAGAGGGGCATCACAGAGAGCAGTTCATGGTGCGCATAAGGTAGCAAAAGCAACAAGAGACATGTGTCTTTCTGCCCCTTTTATCTTACCCAGGCTACATAGGATAGGTAGCACTCACACTCTTTATTCTAGTGCCCTTGAGCCCAACATTGCACCATGAATCAATTCCAGAGTCATATATACTCTAGATCCAGCCACCTCTGAAAAAGCCCCACTTATGACTGCATGAGTCTTTGGGAGGACATCTAAACACAAGCCATAACATTCTGCCCCTGACCCACCAAAGACTCATGCATATTCCTTTATGCAAAAGGAATTTAGTCCATCTCCAAGAGTTGCCAAAGCCCTAAAAAGATTCAGGATAGCTGAAAAGTCCAAGTCCCATGTCTCCTTTGAGATTTAAGGCAAACTCTTAGCTGCAAGTCCCTATACAAATGAAAAGAAAGTTAAACACTTCCAACATTCAATGGCACAAGACAGACATTTCTATTTCAACAGCTACAAACAGGGGAATACAAAGGAAAATGACCAAAGCAAGTCCAAAATCTAGTAGGGCAAACATTAAATTCCACAGTTCCACTTCCAGCATCCCCGGCAATGTGTGACACATTGTGAACTCCAATGGGTTTGGGAGGCTCTGCCCCTACAGCCCTACTGGTGGTTGTATCTCCCTTGGCTTCTTTCTTTTGCTGGCTTTGCTCACTCCTTGCAGCTTTCCTTGAATGATCCATATAACTGGCTTCTCCAAACTTCTGGGGCTTTCACTGCACCTTTGGCTTTACACTCACTACTGCCTTCTCAGGGGCACACTGCCTGGCCTCCCAGGCCTTCTGAAAGCTGACTGAAAGCTTTCCTGACCTCCCAACTCTTTCATTCTGCATGCACCTAAAACCAACATCACGTGGATGATGCCAAAGTCTGCTGCCAGCTGGAGCAATAGCCAAGTTTCCTTCTCTCTTGGATCTAGGGATCCAGTCCCTATGAATCAAATCCTGAAGAACAACTTCCCTAGGCTGTTGCTATTCTGAAACATGGTGCTCTAGGACTCTCTTCTCAAAGTAAAGTCTTTCACTTTTGGAATTTGGAGGCTGCAAAGGGTGAAGTCTTGCTGCTTCTTTTGATGCCCTCAGGCCATTGTTTCTGTTCTGTTCCTTCTCAGAAATCTAGATCTCCTTTACTTTAGCTTCACAGTCACAGCTTTACTAGAGCTTCCCTTCTGGTCAAGCTCAAAACATTTTAAATTATTCTGCTTGGCTCTTTGCTTTTGATTCTGAACATAAATCTGGCTAAATGTTCCCAACAGTAATCATGCCACCACAACATTAGACTGCCTTAAAGCTTCTTCTGCAAGATCAATTAGTCTGTTCCCCTTAATCTTAGTCTCAGGCAAAGTCTTGGGGCACAAGAAAAATACAAACAAACTTTTTGCTATGGTATAACACACATTGTCTGGAATCCAACAGCTAATACAGTCCTTCTGATACCAGCCTTTCGAAGCTGGTCTTTAGTAGGGCAGGATTTCTATCAGTTTTCTAGTCTTCTGAGCTCTTACCACAATCTCCCATGAAGTACAGCCTAAGGCTTTCCAGCTCTGCATTTTTAGCCAGCAGCTCTGAACCTTTTGAAACTCTTCCCATAAGCCATTCCCAAAGACTCCTGAACCACATGGCCAGACAGTCACAGCAATGACCTCACTAGTGGCACCAAATTTTGTCTAGTTACTTTTCTTTCATTGCTGAGACAAAATACCCAATACTCAAAGTTAAAGGGAAAAATGTTTATTTAATTTACAGTTTGTAGAGGTTTCAGTCCATAATCAGCCAGCTCCAAGGCAATGTGGCTTGGCAGAAGAGCATCATAGAGGAGAACAGTTCATGGCATGCATAAGGTAGCAAAAGCAACAAGGGGCATCAACAGTATATTTCTGCCCCTTTTATCTTATCCAGGCTACTTAGGATGGGGAGCACTCACACCCTTAATCCCAGAGCCCTTGAGCCTAGCATTGTACCATGAATCAATTCCAGAGTCACACACTCTAGATCCTGCCATCTCTGAAAAAGCCCCACTGATGACTGCATGAGGCTTTGGGGGGATATCTAGACACAAACTATAACAGCTCATTTTTACTAGTATAATACAACATTGTACTGGAGGTCCCAGGCAGTGTATTAAGGAAAGAAAGAGAATAAAAAAACGTAATGGATGAAAAGGAAGAAACCAATTTGTCATTATTTTCTGACATGTAATTGTCCATATAGAAAATTAAAGGGCATACATAAATAGGTCAAAATAACAGTAAACTTTAAACAGGTAGATAGATGTAATATTAGCAATCAAAATTTGCATTTTATATACATCAAGCAGATTTTATGAAACATTGTTTTGAAAAGATATATTAACAGAGTAAGTATGGTACTTAGGAATGCACATAATATTTAATGTGCAAGATTTATGGAAAAAATTGTAGCACCTTAGTATTTTATTTAAAGATGTAATAGAAAAGTAAATAAATCAAAATAATTATTTTATGACTACAAAGGCTTAATATTATAAAAATTGTTATTCTTCCACATTGATCTATAGGTTAAATGAAATTTCAATTAAAATACCAACAGACATGTAAGAGGAAATTTATAAACTGCTTTTAAATTTTAATGGATAATCAAATATCAAGCAATAACCAAGAGATTTCTGAGAAAAACAAATGGAGAAGAGAAAACTGAAAGGATTCACATTACCAGATGAGAACTACAATAAAGTTACAACACTTAGAACACATTAGTGTGACAGGTAAATTGACAAATGGAACAGACTCAAAATTCCTAAACTGAAACCCACACTTATATGGCACTTTGATTATAAGTTTATAAAGAACAAATGAAACTTTCAATAAATGGTCCTGGAACAATTTATTATTAAAATGAAAAGAAACAAAAAGAGCAATGGAATCTAGGATCTTTACCTCGTGACCGTAAAAAAATCACTAATTGCTTAATTAAAAACTTCAGTGTGAAGGCAAGTACTGTACTTTGAGCTTTTAGATTATCTTTATAGTTCCAAGATTTTAAAAGATTTTATAATGTTCAAACTGGGTAACCTATAGATTAGGAATGTAGTCCCTTCTAGTTCAGGAAGCTGGAAGGCTGGGATTAGTGCTGACAGACCCATGCCTCCTCCAAATGCTCTAGAGTAGAACTTTTCATTTCAGCTTCCTGCTTCTGATATCTGCCAGAAATCCTTGGTGTTTTCTGGTTGCAATTGCATCATGCCAGGGTCTGCTTCCTTTGTCACATGGAAGTCTTTTCCATCTCCTCTGTCCTTTTGCCCTAATTTTCTTATAAGATGCCATTAATTGGATTTGAGGTCCATTCCAATCTAACGTGATCTTAGCCTAACTTGATTACATTTGCAAAGACACTGTTTCCAAACAAGATCACATTCACTGCTTTTGGGTAGATGCAAATTTGGAGGGCTTTACTAATCAACCCAAACAATCATAGTGGGAAACTTTTGACAAGTCCTTCCAGTATTTGTAAAAATAACAGAAAGAGAAGACAATTATTGTTAATTATATATATATATCATAAATAATGGACAAAGTTTATGTAAATATTCAATGTAAATATTTACCTAACTGATATGACTCAAAAAGGAAGAGAAACAATTAGGAAAATTGGCAATGGTCATGAATAAGTAGCTTACAGAAGAGAGAACAAACATGGTGAATTACCTTATGAAAATACTCTAAGTCTTTGTAGTAAGCAGGGAAGTGCATATTAAGGTCCTGCTAAAATATTATTTTACTCTCCTTAAATTATAGGGTCTGACAATATAAATTATTGCTAAGCATCTAGTATTGCAGGGACTTTCATAAATAGCTAGTGACATTGTTCATAGAAACATTATATATAATAGCAAATGTTAAAAGCAATCCGATATTCATTTGCAAAATAATTGATATATTGTGATTTATTCACTTAATATGCTATTATAGACCAATAACAGGGATACATATGATAACACAATTGAGGGTCCAACCAAGCAAAATTGTTTCATACGGACATATATGTTAAATCTGTTTTAGAATGAAATAGAATAATGAATATAAAATTTAAGATAATGGTGACCTTCAAGGAGGAGACAGGAAGTTCAGACAAAGAAGAAGCATATAAAGATCCTGGATGGTTAGATTCACTTGTATTTATTTTATTAAGCATCATGAAATAGCTACATGTTATGGATGCTTGTACATAGAAAATAAACCATAATATAAATAAAACAAAATTCATATGTATTTGAAATGTCATATATGGGACCCCAGATATAGTCAACACTGAAACCAACTTCATTTAATTAGAGTGTTTATTTAAGGATTTAAAACAGTCAGTAGAATGTACTGGCAAACATGGTAGGATGTGGAATGCCACTACCTCCCTGAAATCCTGATTCAACCATTGCTAGCTGCAGAATATTAGAAAGTTTCTCCTCTTTGCTTGGTCTTCTCTATTAAAAGAAGATTCAAAAGAACCCTATTTCTCAAGTTGTTGCAAAGATTATATGAAAGAATCAGGGTAAAGCTCTTAATATACAGGTGCTCGTTCATAAAGCAAGAGAGTGAGATTTAGATTAGATCAGAGGCCTGCAGTATCCTTATACAAATGCTTTCTTTTCTCTCTCATTGTTCTGAAAATGATTTGTCCCCAAGTAGCTGCTACCTCCTTCCCCAGAATGAACACACACAAGCCCAAACCACTATGAGAATCTAAGCCAAAGTAGGCCTGCCATTTGAAGTAGCTGAGTAGGCCTAGATTGAAGTAGGCCTAGCTGAGCCCAGCCTTGATGAGTCCATACTCAGCTGATACACTGTTAGAGAACTGAGAATAAATAAAATTGTTTTAAGCCTATGAGTCTTGAGAGTATTTTGTTTGCAAAAGTATAGACTTATAGATGAGCTACTATTGCTATAGTAATAATTTTTATTGATATTAAAATTTTCACAGATAGTTACTCTGCAAAACACATCTCATACCCACTGGTTGTATCTAGACAGGTTAGATTTAATGCCTTAAAACTTAGAGAATTTTCAGTTTGTATCTTGCACAGCTGCCAAAAGCATAAATACTTTAATTACGTTGGGTTTGTGTCCCCTTTATCTCTAGAACATGTTGACTTGAATCAGTTCTGCTTCAGAACATGCTGCCACTGACAAAAAAGTCCTCAAGATAGAAAAGAGTTACACTATCCCTAAGTCATTAAAGAGCCAATTTTGTAACTAGCTGTTTGGTCTCTATATTGTGAATGTCTTCCTTTGTTGTTAGACTATTGTATAGCCCTAAACCACTCATGCACATATTGTCTTATTGATCCCCCCTACAACCTGCCAGATGGCCAGGGTCACTGTTATTTTGCTTCCCTGCATAATGGAGAACCATTCTTACATTGATTCTAGTGACTTTCCTGGGACCACAAGGCTTGTATTTTTCAAGAGAACTCAAATATGACATTTCTGATGCCAAATCCTGGCTTTCTTTCAAGACTTCACATTTGTTTTTTAATACCTAAAATTTTCATGCTAGAGAATAGAGCTTTTCAACAAAACATATGTCCAGCAGTTTGGGCCAATCTCTTACTTTACCTTGGTACCACAGGAAGTCTGCCACCATGCAGACATATAGCTGTCTATCATCTCTGTCAGCTGCTAGACCTCAGACAAATATACAGATTCTGTCGGTGGCTATCTGGAGCTTTAGTCTTTGCTGACTTCTCAAACAGTGGTTGGAAGATCTGAAGGTGAAGGTGTAGATGGAGTTGGGAGAAATACTTACCTAAGGTACATTAGTGATATGTGAATTCACTAACTAGTGTATGAAAGATTACAGACTGGATAAACCAAATCCTTTATCCATATGCTTATGTGGAAATTAACTCATGTGAAATAAATTGATGAATGAACTTAACTGTACTTTCTTTAAAACTTCTGCACTAAGAGAAAATCACGGAAGATTTCAAAGGATTCCCTCTGTTTAAAATGTTATCAGATGTCCTTGTTTGTGACATTATTTTGAATTATTCATTTTATTTTTACCAAATAAAATTATATGAGTTCCTAAACATGTTCTGTGCTAGAAAAGAATTGGGTTCAATGATTTAGTGTCAAGGTATGTTATGGTTTAGATCTAAAATGTACCCCAAAAGTCTCTTGTGTTTGGATGGGACTGGATCATGGAAGCACTATCAGTGGATTTAGGGCTGGTGAGTTCAGTAGCTGCAGGTGCTATTAGGAGGTGGGGCCTAGTTGGAGATGAGTCACTGGGGGGGATGACCTGGAAGGGTGTGTTCTCCCCCCTAGTTCTTTCCTTTGGTCTCTGTTTCCTGGCTGCCAGGGCGTGAGTAATTTTCCTCTCTCATGCCCCTCTGCCTTGCTGTTTCTGCCTTATAGCCAACCATGAACTGAATCCTCTAAAAACCATGACCCTAAATAATCCCCTCATTTTTACCTTGATCTTAGCTGAAAGACCAAGAAGCAATGATCTGCTCATTTTTAAATTGTGGGCCTTAGGTGTATTTTGTTTCAGCTACAAGAAAGTAACTAATACAGACTGAAAGCCTGACACTTCACCTGAATTACATTTCAATTCCACCATTACTGATGGTGTGCCTTTGGGCAACATACTTACAATTCTGAAATGTTAGATTTTTCATCTGTAAAATGGGGTAACTACTAAGACTTTTCTCATAGATTTTTGTGAAGATTAAACCAGGTCATTCATATAAAGTGCATAAAACGGTCATCTGGTACTAGCTGGTGTTCTAAGGCTAGTAATTTATTAATAATTATTCCTCAAATTATTCATAATTGGCTTGGTATGACTTTGGAAAGGGATTTCCTCTTTGCCAATTGCTTCATCTGAGCAGAATACAAAACCTACTGTTATTAATATCTGAGTATTATGTAGTGATGAAGATACTTGACTTAGGTCAGATTGCTTGGGTTTCAGATTTCATGAGCAAGTAATAGGACATCTGCCCTTTTATTAAAAATGCTGCAAATAAAGTAATTTATAGGATTTTTCAGAAGATTTAAGTGAGAAAGTGGGTGGAAAGAACTTAGAACAAGGGCTTACACACTCTAGTGCTTAAGGGAAGTTAGCAATAACACAACAATGAGGGTGTTGGAATAATAACTTAAAGTCAGCTGTCCTTGTTTGCCTTTGTCTGAAAGGGTTGACTCTGTAAACCTCTAATGAGAACATTTTAAAGTCACACCATAGACTTTGCACTGTTAGTTGCCAGTCCTTGGCATGTCCATCTGGTTCTGTTAGGTACCTTGGGCTGTACCTGGCTTTGGGCCCTTTCTCTCAAGGGGGCCTGATTGGGGCTGAGCCAGAGTCAGGACTCGCACAGTGGGTATCACAGTTCACAGCTGCTGCGTATGGCATTAGGACACACTGTCCTTGAGAGGGCTCTTCTGAGTACTTTTCCCAATGGTAGTCAACATGGGAGAGGATTATCAAAGGTTCCTTCCTCCACCAGTAGTCCCTACATTTCTGACAAGTCTGAACTCCTCTTTCTCTGCAGCCTCTGCCCACCCTCCAAGCCAGGATGTATCAACTCTGATCTCCTTATGCACATCTGAGTACTTCTGTCTTTCACTCCAGCCTATAAAAGTCCAAGCTTGTCCACTTTTAAGGGTAGAGTTAGAAGCATTTGTCAGTTTGTTACTAATCAAAAGTTTTCTCCTTCATCTGAACTTCTCATCACACTGAAAAAAAGAAGAAAGAAGAAGCTCTTTATCATGGACTAACTGGGTCCCTGCAATCTGGCTCTTTCTGTGCCTCTAATCACATTTTCTACTTGATCTCTGTGCTCCAACTGCAGAAATCTTTTGTCTGTTCCCTGGGAAATCTAAGTTCATCATCAGTTCTGTTTTCTTTTTCCATTTTCATCCAAGAGTCCTTCGCTGACCATCAGACAACAGCAGTAGCAGCAACAACAACAACAACAAGAACACCTATGTTCAGTCACTTGGTACTATTGCCCACCAGACAATACTTGGCAATTTCTGGAGATGTTTTTGATTGTCACAACTGGGAAGGAGAGGCTACCGCATCTGCTGGATTGAGACCAAGGATGCTCTAAGCATCCTCAAATGCACAGCAGAGCCCACCCATAAAAAGATTATCTGTTACAATGTCAAAAGTTTTGAGGTTGAGAAATTGCATCTAGCACATAGTCTCACTTTATTTACTTCAAGGAATTAGGCATTCTTTGAAATTATCTCATTCATTCATTCTTTCTTTTAATATGATTTTTTTGTCTCCTGAATTAGAATGTAATCACAAGAATAGAAATCTTGCTATTTTCTTCATTGTTGCTGCTCTATTGTATACAATGCTGCCTGACATGTGGTAGAAGTTTGAAAATTATTTGCTGAATTAATAAACCCATCAGTTAATAGAATAAATTTTGGCAGAAAATTTTACTTAACCCTTAACCACAATGAGCTTTGGAGAGAAAGAAAAAGAGGGAAAGAGGAAAAGGAAGAGAGGGAGAGGAAAGTGGGAGGGGGTCCTGGTTATGCAGATTTTGCAATTTGTGCATATTTTGAGATTATATTCTTAATTTTAGGAGTACAACCCATAGTGCCTACATTTTGACTAAGTATAGGAGGCTGGTTTGCATTTATTAGTAGGACATGCCCCATGTGAATTGATTCTGCTTTTCCTGTGTTTCTAAGTATCAATGTAGCAATTATCTTCTGTGTCACAGATGGGGGATTTTCTTAACTGTGCTCTACTAAAAGTGCTTCAGTACATTTACTTCACAGTACATTTAACTTTGGTTTTATTTCTAGCTACCTAAAAATTTAATAAAAACCAATAAACACTTTGATAAAACATGTGAAACAGTTTTGAACACAATGAAATTATTGACACCTAACTTTTGTAGCCAGGTTAACAGACTCTTAGTGCAGAAGTTAGAATACCACCCATCCCCCTTCCTCAACACGTGTGTGTGCACACACACACACACACACAATTTTCATACATGTACAGTGCTTTAAAATTCTTGGACATATTAATGATTAGGAATTGCATGAGTGTTCTCACAGTGAGACTGGGGATTGCACAGTGTTCTTGTGTTAAATTTCAGGCGTGCTTATTTCGTTGATGAAAATCAGGCAAGTGAGAGCAAAAACTCAAAAGAATGCCAGCAAAGGCCTTTGGGCATAGTCCTCCTAAGGGCAGAAGAGTAGGTCATGTAGTGACTCAAGCTTGTAGGACATGTATGGGCATTCTCCTGTTTTGAAGGGATTTAGCTATTTTAAGCATTCCTGATGGTGGAATTGGACTGTACTTTTCATGGAATTGGGATACTCTGTACTCTTTCTTCTAATGGGAATCATCAAGGGTATCCATGTGAGGCTTGATAAAACCTGCCTGTGCCTTCGTCATTCCCACACCTTTTCTGTCATCTCTATCAGCAGGAGACTAGACAAATCTGTGGAAACGGAGAGCTGTACTGTGTTTTCTCCCCATTCTTCTCGCAACAAGGGCAGGGAAACTAAGTAGACTATGTGGAGATTGGATATATTAGCTGCAGGTTTCTCCTTGTGTGGTTAAATTTTCTGTATTCCTTTAGATCTTTTTGTGTTTGTGTAATGGTTATATGATTCTCTCATTGTCATGGTGAACTCACTTTTCACTTTGTAGTTGTCTTTTTTCACTTTATGTATTTTGGATTATGTTTTTAGATTTGTACTACTTTAGAATTTTATACCATCTTAGTTAATTAAACTATGATTATACTTTGGATTAAAATATTACTATTTCCATACATTCCTTTTGTCTTAACATCTGCTTTATCTAGTATTATTGCTACATCCATTTTCTTTAAGCTGTTATTTATCTGATGTGTCCTTCATTGTTTTAGACAACAACTGATTGAAATCCCTCTGAGGCCTTATTGTTTTACATTCTATAAATAGGATATAATTATTGGATTTTTAAAAAAACAAGTATGACAATCTAGTAAAGCTAAACTACTAGAGAGTTTAACTCATTCACATTCATATGCTTTCTAATGTATTAATATTTATTGCTGTCATTTGTAATATTCCTTTTCCCCTACTTTTTCCTTCTTTTGTCCTGTATTTTAGATTGTGGAAGGATTTCTCTCTAATTCCATTATATCCCTATATTTGTTTGGAAGTTACATGTGATATGTCTGCTTTAGTAATTACCCAAGCTATTGTAATATGCCTGCCTTGCTTGATGTTGCCTTAGGCTCATCAATGCTTATACCCTCCTGCAGAATAATACATGATCTATGGTAGTTTTACACAGATCATCTTACTCCCAGTTGAAATAATACTATTATCCAGTATTTTAATTTTAATCCATCCCAAACTAGACAATAATATATAAATATATAGACAAATAATATAAATATTATTATATTTTACACTATCGGTGTCAATATCTTTCCTCACAATCCTTGCAATTCAGATCTTCCATGTGATATGATTTTCCTTCTGCTTGACCTATATCCTTTCAAGTATCTTCTAGTGAGGTCAGATCCTTCAATGAAACACTTATTGAGTTTTGGTTATCTGACTTTTACTTTTATGATAGAGTGTGTGAGTAAATTCTTGATTTTACTGGTGACTAAACTTTGAAACAAACTTCAGAGTATCTGTTTCAAGTTTCTGGATCTTATACATGAAAGAGAATTGAAAGATCACAAGCAGGTATGTTTAAGAAACACAAAAAATTATGATTATTATTAGTGTATAGTGTAATATACTGCCATTTTTACTGGTTAAAATTGGGCAATATTAGCTGTTTCATATGGTTAATCCTAATGCTAGCCATTTACATGTAAGGATATACACACAAAGATAATGATACCCTCACACCTGGTAATAAAGTTATTTTAAATATTTTAATTGATAAATACTATATTTTCAATAGTGGACTTTAATCAGAAAATATAACCTTTAATATAAATTAGCTTAACTTAATAAAATATCACTTTAGTTTGATTTACATATTGGGATTCTATGAAATAATTTAAGTAGGAAAGTCCTTTAAGCAAACCAAACCAAAGAATGAAGGATACTTTGTCCTTAAGTATATAATTCTTTGCCTGTTTATCATTTTTTGAAGTAGAGCTTTATTATATGCTATTGTAATCAAGTATGATCTCTGCTTTATTTTGACTAATAAAGATTTTTAAAAACTTTTTATAAGTTAGTTAATCCACTATTTGAAAATAAATAATTGAATATTACAAAATGCTAGTAGATTTTGAATGTTTCTAACACAAAGAAATAACAAATGTCAAAGAAATAATAGCTTACCCTGATTTCATCATTAGACATCATGTACATGAATTGAAATGTCACATTATACCCCCAAAATATGTACAATTGTTTGTGTCAATTAAAAATTAATAAAAATTGAAAATTAAAATTTCATTGAGATGAAGAGTAATTAATTTACTTCTTTATCTGCATGCTTTTTTTCTTAAATACTTTCTAGCATACCTTAATATATAATTGTATACTCATACATGGAAGAGAACTTCATGTTTATGATACACTCATCTATAATGAGTGAATTGCTTTTAGTCACACTAATGATAGTAAACACTCATTTCTTAGAATTTCTTGCATTTTGATGATATATTTCTTTAGTTTATCTAACTATTGACATAAAACATTGATATGATTTATTATGATAATATAGTCAAAGCAACTTTTCCTTTGTCTACACTATACCCCTATTTCATGTATCTCCTAGAAATATAAATCTATTTTCTTCTTGTTTGCCTTCTTCTCTTCTTGAAATTCTTTAGAAGCAAAGATCTAATTTTGTTCACTAGGTGAAATAAAGAGAAATTATTAGGTAAACTTGATAATTATGTAACAGTTGATGGTTTACATTGAATAATTTTTTAATTTTATTATTTAAGTAAAGTACTTGAAATGTATGAATTGTCTGATTTGAGACTTACAGTCTGAATTGAGATATTCTGTTTATCAAACATGTACTGAATTTTAAAAATTTAATATGACAGGAAGAATGTACTTACAGAAAGCACAGAAAACAATCAGCAGGCCAAGTGCTGATCTAGGAAATGAGAGAATGTATTTGCAAACCATGCATCTGATAAAAGGCTGATTCCAAAATACAATTAAAAACACAAACCACTCAATAGCAAGAAAACAACCCAGTTAAAACTTGGCTAAATATCTGAACAGACATTTCTCAAAAGAGATCATACAAATGGCCAACATAACTAGTTATCAATGAGATGAAAATTAAAATCACAATGAGAATCAAGAGTTCTCACTACAGAAAAATGATAAATACGTGAGCTAATGCATAAAGTAATTAGGTCACTTCAACCCTATCATAATGTTTATATCCTTCAAAACATTATGTTATACAAGATCCATATGTAAATTCTTATGTCATTAAAAGTTTATTTTTTAAAAAAATGCAAACTATTCCATTAACAGTTTTAAAATTGTAGTGTGTTTAACATATCATAAAAATTAATTTCACCTGTTTAAAAAATTCCTTTAATGTTCTGTAGAAAATATAAAATGATATACATGGCTCATATATGTACCTCACATTTTACTTTCATTGAATAGCACTGCTGTAGAGCTTTCATTTTTCTTGAACATAGCTTTGTATTTTACTCTTTATCTGATATTTTCCCTCTTAAAGTGATTAAAAGTTTTCTGCTAGTACTTAAGTCTCATTATAATATAATCATCTCTTTATTTCTTATACTTAGCATAAAAACATAACTTAAAAATTTATGAAAACTTCTATTTAAAATCACTTTTAGGTGAGAATTTCAGAAGTGTTTTCTTTTCTTTTTTTTTTTTGAGACAGAATCTCACTGTATGTGAGTTCAGGCTGGCCTTGAACTTGCAATCCTCCTGGCTCAGCGTCCTGAGTGCTGGAACCTCAGGTGTGTTCTAAGAGTGGTGTGTTGTCTTTTAAAAAATAGTATAAAGGTAGAGGAGAGAGTTAGAGTTAAAATCAATTTTATCTTTTTGTTTTGTTTTGTTTTGTTTTTTGAGACAAAGTCTCACTGTATAGTTCAAGCTGGTCTCAAACTGACCATGCAGCCGAGGCTGGCCTTAAACTCACAACGATCTTCCTGTCTCAGCCGCTCCAGTGCTGGGATTACAGGTATGCATCACTATTCTACAAAAACAGAACCTAATGTTAAAGTAAAATTGCATTGAACAATTACATTTGACAAGTTCTTCCCAAGCTTTCTCATCTATTGTGTATGGTGTGATGTGAGATGTGGTGTGTGTGTGGGTGGGTGGGTGTGTACCTGTGTGTATCAGGTTCTTTCAAGAACCAGATGAATTAAAACATAGAAGAAACTTAGAAGTTTCTGTGATAGAGTAAACAACAAATATTGGCTTTTATTTTCTTTTGACTGAAGATACTTTACAAACTAATATATTCTTGCATGATCTATAGCACAATAGAATTTCATAGCTAGTATTGGAATGATTATTAATAAAAGACAGTTATAGAAGCATATGAAAATGCAATTCCATCTGCCAATATCCTTTTATCTAACTATTACTTCATTTTTGGAACTTTATGCTTTATATTTCTATTATTCTTGGAATTGTAGAATTTCACCACTAGAGAGGAAATGATAGATTTATGATCTATTCAAATTCCCTTGGTTAATGGATGAAGATTGTCACCCAAAGATGAGTAATATGTTTTATTCTAAAATAGTTATTTAAGACATAGATGAATAATAGTGGTCTTTTCATGGCAGAGTCCAAAAAGGCCATTGTTCTGAGCTCAGAAAGATGACAGAGTGGAGAGCAACAGAGACAGGGACTTTCTGAGGCTTGTTGTTGAGAATTGAAGCCCACTGAGAGAATAAAGCGTCACTGAGATAAAGGTGCAATGGACTGCAGTGGCTGGACTGCAGTGTCTGGTGAGTTGGGGTCAACACCTCCTACCATGGAACCCAGACTTGCTGCGGTGGAAGGGCAGCTTGAACCTGCAGTAGAACCATGCAGATTTCAAAGCTGAAGGAGGTCAGGGAGCTCAATTCCAGCCACACAGCCAGAAACCAGCCTGAACTTCAATGGACTATGGCTGGCTCCCTGAGATCAGTTGACACAGATCTGTACACTGCCCGTTTTCCACCAGGATGATAGAGACTTGCCTTAAAGAGGATATTTCTTTTCCTTTTCTTTCCTTTTCTTTTTTCTTCCTCATTTCTTGCCTTTCTTGTTACTGTTTTTGTTCTGTTTTGTTTTTTCTCAATTGTTCTTATTTTTATAGGACCAAGAATATGGTTTCTAATTTTCCTATTGCTGTTAGTTTGTTCTGTTCTTGATTTTGTTCCTTCCTTCTCTCTTTTCCTCCTATCTTCACCAGTTTCCCAAAGTTTTCAAGATCTTCCTATGTCCTCTAGCCTTACTTCTAACCTTTCCCTCTCTTTCTATTTCTCTACCACCCCCAACTCCTTTTAAATCTTCTCCCAGAGGGCAAATTTGCTATATTGAAGGACTTATTTACTGCAAACATATTTCTTGTTGTTCTAGATATAATTACAAACCTAGTTCATGTAATCAAAGGTTGTAGATTAATAGTTACCACAGTTTGTCATTTTCTAGTCTGTGTTTGATGCTGTTGTTGGTGCTGATTGTACTACTTTGGCCAAGGTGATGTGATTGTTCTAGTCAGTTTTCTTCCTGGTATAACAAGACTGAGATTGTCTAAGGGCCATTACAGACTCAAAATCCAAAGGCCAATTGTACCTGGAAGACAATATGAGAAGTAGCTATTCCCTAAGGGTTTGAAATACCAGCAATAAAGATACTCACAATAAGCAATATATAAGCATCTACCCTGGAATTAAACCAAAAACATCAACAACAAAAAGAAAAATAAATGAGAAGACACTTAAACAAGACACAAACCCAGACTTTTCCAGATCATCAAAGGCAAATCCAGGGGACAATGAGATGGAACAATCTGAAAGTCAACCACCTGGACTCCCTAAACTGGAAACAAGAGAAATAACAAAACAGATGAAAGAGGCTCTGGAAAAAATGAAATCAGAAATAATTTCTCAGATAACAACAAAGATGGTGACCACAATGAAAGACATGATTAATAACTCTAGAGCAGACACAGATAAAAATATAGAGGAGCTGAAGGAAATGATGGAAACCATGAATGCCCAGCATAAAAAGAATTGGAAAACATGAAACCCATATGAGCAGATATTCAAGAAATTTAAAATTTCATTGAAAGTTTCTGCAGGAGAACAAGTGACTGTGAAGACAGAATTTCAGAATAGAAGACAGGATTGTGGTTAAAGAATAGGAAAAGAAAGATTTCTTAAAAGTAGCAAAGGATCATGAGGAATCAGTCCAACCGCCACTAGATAATGAAAAAAAGAATAATTTAAGATCAACTGGAGTCAATGAAGGAGTAGGAGATAGTGCAAAAAACATAAATAAACTTTTCCCAGAAGTAATTGCAGAAAACTTCCCAAACAGGAAAAAATAATTTGACATAAAAATAAGTGAGGCACATAGAATTCCAATTATCCATGATCAAAAAAAATTTACACCTAGGCATATAGTAGTCAAGATTCCAAAAATCCAACACAAGAATGAAAAATTAAAAGCAGTTAGAGAAAAGAAACAAATCACATACAAATGAAAAAGCCCATCAGAATCGCAGCAGACTTCTCAACAAAACCCTCAAGTCAAGGAGACCCTGGAGTAAAGTACTTCAAGCTCTGCAAGAAAGCAACCTCCAACCCAGATTGATGTATCCTGCAAAACTGTCTTTCAAAATCAATGGAGAAATAAGATAATTTCATGACAAAGAACACCTGAGGCACTTCCTGAATACAAAACCAGCACTCCAACATATTCTAAACAATATCCTAGGAAAAGACAATGAAGGTCACAACTCCATGAAGCCAAACAGAATGAATCCATCAGGCAAAGCAAGAAATTAAATGCAAAGGGGGAAAAAAATCCAACAGGAAAAGATCACAGCAAGGATAAGTCAATATATATATTAAAACCATCAATGTTAATGGAATCAATTCACCAATCAAAAGAAATAGAATGGCAGAATGGTCAAAAAGAAAGATCTAACCATATGCTGCATAAAAGAAACACACTTAATTTATAGACTGAAAGTCAAAGGCTGGAAAACAATACTCCATGTGATAGGAACCTGAAGGAAAGCAAGAGTAGCTATCCTATTTGCCAACAAAGTGGATTTCAAACCAAGACTAATTCAGAAGACAAAGAAGGTCACTACATCCTTCTAAAGGGAAAAACCCAAGAGATCATAATCAAAAATATATATGCATCAAATACTAACATAGCTAACTATATAAAACTAATATCAATGGACATTAAAAAATTGAATAAACAGTAATACAATTTTAGTGGGGGGCCTAAATACCCCACTGTCACAAATAGATAGATAAATTAGACAAAAAATAACAAAATACTAGAACTGAACCAAACACTTGGGCAAATGGACACAGAGTGTTCCTCCCCACAAAATCAAAACACATATTCCTCTAAGCTGCACACTCTGTTTTGTTCTCCAAAACAGAGCACATGCTAGCTCATAGAACTTGTTTAGATAACTACAAAGGAATTCAAGTAATCCCCTGTATATTATCAGATGATAGTGCAATAAAATTGGATATCAAAAGCAAAAGAAACCACAAGAACTTCATAAACACATGGAAATTGAACAACACCTTCCTGAACAACCAGAAGTTCACAGAGAAAATTAAAGAAGAAATTACACAGTTTCTATAATTAAATGACAATGCCAATATAACATATCAGAGTTTATGGAACACAATGAAAGCAGTCCTATGGGGCAAATTCATAGCAGTAAATACCCATATTAGGAAAACAGAGTGAGCTCAAGTAAATGACTTAGTGCTGAACCTCACACTTCTAGAAAAAGAAGAGCAAGACAAACTCAAAGCTTGTACAAAGGAGGAAATTATAAAGATCAGAGCAGAAATCAGTACAATGGAGACTAAGAGAATGATAAAAAAAATCAACAAATCAAAGAGTTGGTTCCTCAAAAGATAAACAAAATTGGCAAACCTTTAGCCAACCTTACCAAAATAGGAAAGAAAAGGCCAAATCCCAGCAATTAGAAATGAAAAGAGTGAAATTACAACAGATCCACCAGAAATCCTGAAGATCATCAATACCTACCGTGAGAACCTGTACTCCAATAGGATGAAAAACACAGAAGAAACAGACAGATTTCTAGATGCATATGAATTACCAAAATTGAATGAAGATCTAAAAATTCCAAACAACCCAATATCAATCAAAAAAATTGAAAATGTAACTAAAAACTTGCCAATTAAGAAAAGCCCAGGTCCTGATGGGTTCATTGCTGAATTCTACAAGAAATTTAAAGAAAAGCTAATGACACTACTGCTCAAACTTTAATGAAACTAAAAGGGAAGCAATACTTTCAAATTCATTCCTGGAAGCAAGCATCACCTTGATCCCCAAAGCAGAGAAAGACCCAACTAAAAAAGAGAATTACAGGCCAATCTCCCTAATGAACGTGAATGCAAAAAAAAAGCCTCAAAAAAAAACCTGGCAAACAAAATGCAGAAAATCATCAAGAAGATCACACACCCTGACCAATTGGGATTCATCCCAGGCATGCAGGGATGTCTCAACATATGTAAATCAATAAATGTAATACTCTATATTAATAGAGTCAAGGACAAAAACCATATGACCATCTTAATAGATGCAGAAAAAGCATTCAACAAAATCCAACACCGATTCATGATAAAAATGCTACAGAATATTGGAATAGATGGTCTTTATCTCAACCTGATAAAAGCCATTTATGAAAAACCAACAACCAACATTATACTAAATGGTCAGATACTGAAATCTTTTATGCTAAAATCAGGAACAAGATAAGGATATCCACTATCACCACTCCTCTTCAATATAGTTCTGGAAACATTAGCTATGGCAATTAAACAACAGAAAGAAATAAAAGGAATAAAGATAAGAAATGAAGAAATTAAATTGTTATTATTTGCAGATGACATGATACTCATACAGAAGACCTCAAAAACTCCAACAAAGTCTTCTAGACTTAATAACCAAATTCAGTAGAGTAGCTGGATACAAATCAACACTCAAAATCAATAATCTTCCTGTACCTACACAACAGACTTATTGAGAGAGGAACTGGGAAACAACTCCTATAACAATAGCTTCCAAGAAAATGAAATACCTAGGAATCAATCTAAGGAAGGAAGAAAAAGACCTCTAGTCTGAAAAATACAGCACTCTGAAAAAAGAGATTGAAGAAAATATCACAAAATGGAAGACATCCTTTGTTCTTGGGTAGGAAGAATAAATATAGTGAAAATGGCCACACTTCCAAAACAGCTATATAGATTCAATGTGGTCCTGATTGAAATTCCATCAACATATTTCACAGAACTAGAGAAAATAATCCACAAATTTATTTGGAACCAGAAGAGATCCAGAATAGCAAAATAAATTCTGGACAACAAAGACAAGGCATGGGGTATCACAGTCTCTATCTTGAAACAGCAATGCAAAACTACCATGATAAAAACATCATAGTACTGGCAAAGAAATAGATCCAAAGATCTCTGGAA
>NW_004624773.1:2501026-2554805 GCF_000247695.1 Heterocephalus glaber
TTCCTCAGATCCTCTATTTTTTTTATCTGTGTCCTCTGTAGATTTATTAATCATGTCTGCACCATGAGCAAAATCTTTGCTGTCATCTGAGTAATTATTTCTGATTTCATTTTTCCCAGATCCTGTTTTGTTACCAGTTCAGAGAGTCCAGGTAGTTGAGTATCAGAGTGTTCCACCTCGTTTCCCTTTGGGGTTGCTGTAGGTGATCTGGAAGTCTGTTTTTGAGGCTTGTTTATGTGTCTTCTCATTTCCACGGTGAGGGGGGGCTGTGCTTCTGGTGCCCACGTGGCTCACCGTCTCTGCCCCAGGAGCTTGGGATGGCAGCAGGGGAGCTTCCTTCTGGGTGCTGGGACCAGCTCAGCTTCACTGCCCTAGGAGCCTGGGATGGAGGAGGGGAGCTCAGATCTCATCTTATTAAAAAGCTTCTCCACAGCAAGAGAAACCACCAACAGAATGAAGAGACAACCCACAATGGGGAAAAAAATTACAGGTTGTTCCTCAGACAGGAGACTACTATGTAGAATATATAAAGAACTTAAAAAAAAAGACCCCTCCAAATTTAAAGACCCAATCAAAAAATGGGCATCTGAAATGAACAGACATTTCTCAGATGAACAAGTAGAAGCAGCAAATAAACATATGAAAAAATGTTCAACATCACTCGTCATTAAAGATATGCAAATGAAAGCAATGCTGAGATTCCACCTCACTCCAGAAAGAATGGCTGCTATCAAGAAATCAACCAATGACAAATGCTGACAGGGCTGGGGGGAAAAAGAACCCTTCTTCACTGTTGGTGGGACTGCAGACTGTTACAACTACTGTGGAAATCAGTGTGGAAATTTCTCAAAAAACTAGGATTAGAGGTCCCATTTGGCCTAGCTATTCCCTGCTGGATATCTTCCAAAAAGAATTAAAGAATCATACCACAGTGATATATGTGCATCCATGTTTATAGTGGGACAGTTTGTAATAGCTAAATCTTGAAAACAGCCCAAATGCTGATCAACTGGTGACTGGATAAAGATACGTTGCTTTATTTTTTAATATGCAATATGGAGTACTACTCGGCCATAAAGAATGACAAACTAGACACATTTATTGCTAAATGGATGGATCTTGAGACCATACTCTTAAATGAAATAGATAAGATACACATGTATAAATACTAAATTGTTTCTCTGGTGTGAGAAACTGAAAATGTCAATGAGGACCAAAATGTATAATTAATATTGTAAAATAGGAAGAAAAGGTCCAAAGGGGAAAGGGTACTAGGGGGAGACATGGGGGAAAGGAAAGAAGGGAAAGAAAAAAACTAGAAAAAGGAAGAATGGAAACAAAGCTTTTGTATGTAAAGAGGGGTGGAAGGTTGGAAGGGAGGGAAGGGGAATGGGAAAAAACAATAACCAAGATATATCATGTACAGGTCCAAATTTGCAATGATGTATGCAATCATAATGTATTCCTAAAATGTACCAATAAACAATGAACAATACAAAAAGTATAATAGTGGTATTTTATCAAGAAATTTCTTCTAGCCAGGGCTCTGAAGATAAAAATCTCATTTAATTCCCATAAAAAGTGACTAAAATAAATACTGCTTTGTTCCCATGGCATGGACAGAAAAATAGGAGATTGATGAGGTGGAATTACTTGTCCAAGATCACACATTAGGTGAACTGAAAGTTACCATACAAACTGAAGCTTGATCCCCAAACTTGTGCTCTTTCCTTTTCTGTTTTGCTCCTAAAGCAAAGTGGTGAAATGGAAGAAGTTGAAAACCATGCACAAGTTATCGCTTTTTGGTAAGTTTTGGATGTAGGTGATTGAAAGGTACCTTACTAGTTCTAGACTTTATTGGTGTTCAAATGCCACTAAGGAAAGGAGTTAGCCCAAGTTTGGTGGTGATAAAGCCCTGGCAGAGATCTCAGGGAGGCCCTTGATGTGCTCAGTCTCAGTGGGGCAAAAATGGACAATGAGAAATTAATGTTGTACAAATCACATAGGCACAATTCCTTGAGGGACATGTAAATTGCCTGAAGGAGCACGCAGGGACAGAACGTGAATGGACTGTGAAAGTGACTATATTTCTTCTCAGTCTAGAAACACTATCAGAGTTTAACTTCATCTCCCATCAGAATCATGAAATTATCAAACCAATCTCAGTTTTCTTTAGTTTGATAGTTCCAGTATTAATGTAGTAAAATAACTTTAGAATCAGGGAAAAGGAAATCAATTAATTTAATTGCTTACTAATTAAATGAAGAAATCAACTCCATGTATTGTTAAAGTTTTAAAAATTTATCTTACATAATTTATAGTAGCATGAGTTCTACTGGGCTTAATGATTTGAACAGTCAAATTTGATTTGGAAATGTCATTAGTTCTTTGGATCCTTCTCGTTAGGGAAACAAAGAACAACAATCACCCCCCCCCCCACAAATACATAAATCACTGAATCCTAAACCAGGAGAATGGGAAGCAGAATGACAAGTGGACAAATAAAAATATTTCTATTTTACTGCATAGGCTAGTTCTAGGAAATTTACATGAAATGAATCTATTCCTGATAAGAATGGATCTATTAGTTTACTATTGCTATTGTAACAGATTACCACAAATTTAATGGTTTCAAATGTTGTTTTTCTTCTAGTTCACTACATCAGATGTTTCACTGGGCTAAACATCAAGGTGTCAGCTGAAGAGGCTCTCCATGCTTTGTGGCCTGTTGTCCCAATCTACAATGTGAAAGCCAGCACAATAGCCACTGCAAATCTCTTTGCCTTTCACTTGCCTTCTACTTACCTTTTTTCACTTAGAGCCCTGATGCAACTAGGCTTTATCACAAAGACAGACTCCTTGTGATTCATCTCTGTATTCAACTTCGTCCCACCTCCCCTGTCACCAAGTCTTAGTAGCCACAGGTCTTGCTTTAGATCAGTGTGTTCTCATTTATATAGCTTACAATATTATTATACTCAGTGATCACCTAAGAGGCTTTATTTATCCACAAGGAAATACAAAAGTTACCTTATTGTCTTCCAGTAGTGCTGTTGGATCCTTTTTCTTCATGGTGGTGTGTGTCACAACTAGTGCTATACAGCCCATCCTCTTCATGCTATTCAGACTTACCTAGGTAAATCCTATTTCTCTGCTTCCATTTCACCATGAGAACAAATGCTTGCAATATGTGTGTACATAGAGATGCACATAATGTCTGGATGAACAGATGCTCACAATATCTAGGTATATGTACAGACACACATGTGTAACTCTATACAATTTGTAAATAAATATTTTGCACAAACTCACTTAAGAATAGTATCCAGTACTTGTGATGTGTATTCAGAAAGTTTTGAAGATGAATCATGTGGAAACAGTTATGATGGAATTATGTAGGGAGTTTCTGCAAGGATTTTGGTAGACAGAGACTGTTCTCTATGAATAAATACCAAATCTTGGTCTCTGGAACCCAGACAAGATTCATTGACAGCAGGTAAATCTCACAAAATCTTAGGAATGTTTAATCACCAGTGAGTCAGCTCAGAGACACACTGCAGTCTTATATTAAAATGGATCACTAGTGGTGAATTAATGGTAGACACTGGCTTTTTTTTTTAACCAAGTATTTTATCACTTAATATAAGCCATACTGTGAAATAAATAAGCCTAGATAAGCATTATATTCAGACTCAATAAATGGTAATTTTTCCTGTTGAAGTTTGGTAAATAATTTAATAAATCTCCTACCAGAATCCTGTGGAATTTCAAATAAATCAGTGGATTTTTAGTTTAGTTGTTTAGTACTTGTAATGAATCCTTAATGTCTAACAGCATCTACTGTTTACATTTGCCTGGGGTCTCTCAAATGCTATGAGATGAAGTGATTTTTCTGTTCCTTGGTGTATGGCTATCATAGAATTAAAGTGTTTCATGAATTTCATATTTGAGTGAATGACTTCAATTCTTCAGTCTCTTGTGGGAAGGAGAAATAGGCGGAGCTGCATTTAATGGTATACTGTCTTGTCTAGATTGAATTTGTTATGAATTGCATGGTTCTCAATTGCACTCTCATGTGTCCTTAAAACAAACCACAAATTCTATGGGACACATATTTTGTTCTTTGCTGAACACCGAGAATGTATAAATGATGATTTAGGGGCCATGAAGCTCAAGTTGGTGTATGCCTACAAATAGTATGTAAATTTTCTTTAGAAACATAAAAGAAGCCTTGTTTTGAATATCCTTAAAAGTTTAATAAAAGTTCCTTTCATAGCATTATAGAAATGTTGCTCCACAGAAAAATAAATATGTATCCATTAGCTTTGCTAAAATGTACCCAGATTTCCAATTATAAAATTCTTTCCTCCAATGATTTCCTCCTTTTAGAATCACTTAAAACAAGTGCTAAGAATTATATTGTTATTTAAATGGGAACATTCATGTATATAGAATGAATTTCTGTCTAAATTTAGGAGATTGCAAAACTTAAATGTGATTCTATCTGGAAAATTTCAAAAATTCATCAAAAGGAATCAAATCAGCACAGAGAAGAGAGTTAGCTGGCTGGGCTCTGTGGACCCATTGGTCACTCACTCAAGTGACTAAGTTCACAGGACTGGGCCCTCTTGGGGCTGGACTGTGTTCCAGGCTATAAGGATACAAAACTGGACATGTTCCATAGTATCTCTGGCACAACAGTGTTTACCTTTTTCTGTTGGAGTAACAGATAAAAGTCATCAACCAATTGATATGCAATATACTGAGATCTAGTTAGTTATAAGTGCTATGAGGAAAAATAAAATAAGGTCAAGGTGAAAAGGATAGAATTGCTCTGAGTTTAATTTTTCTGACAAGGAGCTTTTACTTATGATTTCAATTTGCATTGGAATTTGAAGCAGTTTATAAAAATACGTAAGACCCAGAAGAATAAGATAAATATTTGAGAGAGTTGAGCATGAGGTTAGAAAAACCATTACATCTCAGGATAAAATTAGATCAGCAAATTACATGGCCTGGAACAGTTGCTAGATGCCACTCTTGTTACTAAATCTCCTGCCATTCAAAGTAAAAATGAATATCCAAGTGTTTCCTCGGAATGGCTTTATGTAGCTTGGCACAGTGGTGCCTGCCTATAATCCCAGCTACCCAGGAAGCTGAGGAAGGAGGATTACAAATTCAACTCCAGCCTGGATAACTTAGGGAAATCCTCTCTCATAATGAAAAGGGAAAAGCGGTGGGAATATAGCTCAGTGGTATAGTGCTCCTTGGTAGTACTAAAAACAAGTGCTATGTCTAAAACATGGACGCTGTCCAAGTGTTTGTGAGAAGAACATTCTATATAGAGACTGATGGAGCTTTGTGAGAAGAACATTCTATATAGAGACTGATGGAGCTTAAGGTATGACAGAATGAATGACTTTGTGGTACTGTGCAATGAAGGCTAGTAGTTCAACACTCAAGAGCAAATCAACCAAAGTAATGAAAGATCAAACCATCTGTGAAAGATTGTTTGCTTTCTCTTATAATACTTTTGTGTGTATATGCTATGGGCAATGTCCCAGATCTTTGAGAATTTGATGAAAGATATGAACCTCATCCCCAGAAAAATGTGCATATATACATATGCTCACAGTTTGACATAAAATATCAGGATTGTCACAGAGGTTTTGAGGACCCAGCAGAAATCTTAAGATATCCATTGTCCATTTACCCCTCATTATTTTACCATGAAAAATGGAGAAACTCGATGTTCTGCACATAATCCTCCACAAATATTTACACATCTTCTTAACCATCTTCTATTTAAATTACTGAGCAGCTAAGAATTCACTGCTGTAAGCTCTGATTTAAAGAAAAAAAACTCATTTGCAAATATTTTTTGGACAGTTAGAACCATATGATTTGAAAATTAAAACCATCTCAGAAAAATAAGAAAGAAGCAAAACACTGGACTCTCTGACAGTATGTTAATAGGTTGTACAAACCAAACTCATATTGCACCTAAACCCATTTATGCCTACAAATTCGAGGTGTGTACTTTTTCTTTTCTATTTTATCACTTTAACATTTTTAAGCAACATACAAATAATTTCTGTGACAGTGTGCATATCTGCTTCTCAGTATGATTTCATATTTTAAAAAATTGAATTAGCTAGTTAACTAATAGAATAGAATTGACAAGTTTAACAAAGTCTTTCTTGTTGAGATGTAATTGAAACTCAAATCACAAGGAGATGTATAAAGAACAGTGAAGAAAATGGTAGCAATCTAGGTGGATGAAAGTCTTAATTACCAGGTAGCAAAGGTTTTTATTTTTAACAGTTTGGTTTGGTATCATTAACAGGATTTCAAATTGTTTCACCTACTGGGACTCCTTTGACCATGCCCGCGTTTACCCACTCAACCAACCTGCCTAAATAAAATTACATGAATCAAAGTAAAAATATGCACTGTGACATGATATAACTTTGCTCATTATTTTTTCAGCAGTTCCTTTTCCATTCTCTACCTGATTTTCCCTTCTTTTCCCCTTAGTATTCAGAGTCTTTATATATAGGAAACCTAGAGGGCAGAGGGTGGGGGTGTCATTAGTTCCCTGAAAGAGAAGGAAGATCTCTGCAGGAGGCCTGCAAGTCTTTGGTTCTCTAGCAATGGTTTTTGAGGTCATGAATTGCAAGCACCTGCTTCTGTGAGAAACCTCCACAATGGTGACACTCAGTAGGAGAGAAAAATTCTGTTTTAGAAAATAATTCCCTTTAATGTGAATTTCTCTTCAGGTATACATGAATAAACACTTGTTTTATAGGTCTGGATCTTATAATACACAGTAGGCAGGCTTCTTCAAAGTTCAGTACCCATGAGATGTTTCTAACAAGAGTCCTGTTTACCCAGAGAATTTGATTAGATTTTCAGAAAAATTCATTTGTTACTTTCTAGTGTGCTGATTGTTGCTGAAGAGAATAAGAAAATCATAAGCCAGTATTTTGTAAAATACATTTAGTGTAAAATATTTTTGAATAGTATGGTGTTATATCCAAAGAGTTCTTCAATTGACAGTACTAATGAGACAACTATGGATGAATTTTAACTGAGAAAGCAAATTTTTTGTCTGTAACCTCTCTAATCCTGAAATAGTACACTTGTTCTTCTACTTATTCCCCTGAGGCTTCTCTTCTGTTGGCATTATATATGTTCAATAAATGAATGATAGAATTGATGGAGGAAAGCAAAGCAAGATTATAAACCATAATTGAATAAGTATATAATTACAGCACATAGCTCAGAAATACTCACTAGGGGTGCCCATGTGCAAAGGAGCTTGCTGCAAATCAGTGTTTAATACTCAAGTTACCTATGACTTTTGGTTTGGGCATCTATTTGAAGAACAGTTAGTGTTTGTTCCTTTTGTATAATAAAGTTTTGAAACTTAATCTTCTTAATTACTAGTTTTCTTACGAAAAATGAAGAATAAAGAGCAAAATAAATGATAGATTGTAGGAAATGCGGAGATAATTTTCAAATGAGAAAATGAACAAGAGATGAAGGCAGGCATAAAGGAGGGAAAGGAAAAATGATGAAGAAAAAAGAATTGAAGAAAAAAATGGAAATAGAGCTTTTCCAAATAGGAAGAGGAATAAGAGTTGGAGGGATCAGGGAGGGGAGAGGAAGGGGACAAAAAAAAAAGAATTAAGATGTGTTATGCACATGTACAAATTTCCCCATGACAAATGTAATAATTATATATTGCAAACATGTACTATTAAAAAT
This sequence comes from Heterocephalus glaber, assembly GCF_000247695.1. Next base: position 2,508,797 of record NW_004624773.1, read on the forward strand.
AATAAAGAATAATAATATTGAAAAATTAAAAAATTGCATCTGTGACATGAGTGGTTGTAGGAATGAACAGACACATGCAAAACAAAGAACGGTACTACACAGTCAAGATGCAACAGTGCTGGCCATGATGACATTGTGATGATAGCTTTTCTCTCTCATTTGGAAAATTCATAGATTCTTTCTACTTCAGTTCTAGTTGTTCTGAAGGGTGACATCTTATCTCTGACAGACTCTAATTTTGCACACGTAACTTTGGAGATTTTTATAGATATGCATGGAGTTTTTTATGTTTTTGTTTTGGTTTGGTTTGGCTTTGGTGTTCTGCTGGTAATTGCAGATGTAGATGTAGTGGATTGTTCCTGTAACACTGGCAGTATCCACCTCCAATGGCCCCAGCATCTCTCCGCTTTTGCTTCCAGATTTCTTCTAGAGTCATAAACAGTTTTCATATGCAAGAGAGATGATACCCATGGCAAATCTCAACCACTGCCAGATGAGAATCTACTGATACATGTCTCAATTTCTCTGGCTTTTAGAGGGACTCTTCTGAAGCTATTCCATATGGCTGTCAGAGGATGCAAGTGGGAATGAGCTGAGTTGCTTCCAGTCATCACCAGTTCAATAATGTAGCTTTATTGGCATTTTCCTTCCCTCTTTCCTGCTTCTCAGAAGATCCCTCAAATAAATTACACAAGGATTTTTCCTCCTCTGGCTTGTTGGTAGAAAATCCAATGTGAGATGCAGAACATACCTTAAAAGTTTTGCTCAGACCATCCCCAAATTGCTGACAATTCATCCCAATTTCTGTGTGTGTGTGGATTAGTATCAAGAAGATAAACTGATAGAAGCTTAAATTTATTTATATAGAAAATCCATAAACCTAAGTTCAGATTGCAGCTGGCTAAGGCTCCTTCGAGAGATGGGTTTGTCTTGTCCTGTTAGTATTCTTATAGTGTTTGCCTGTCTACCTCTCTTGAGCTATTATGAATGTTTTACTGAAATTTCTCTTTTTAGGCACATGCATGAGTTTAGTACTTATTTTTTAGAGATAGGAATTCATTGCTGTTAACCTGCTTCCCTCATTTACACTACTAGTATAGCCTCTACAGGATTTGAATTAGGGTTCTCAGTTTAAAATCACAGAGGATGTAAAATAAAATAACTCCTCTCCTTTAAAGGTAAAAAGGGGGGCTAAGGTGTACATCAGTGGTAGGACATGTACTTAGCATGTTCAAAGCTCAGTTCCAAAAATCTAGCACACAAGGATACAACTTAAATAGGCTAATTCTAGAGCTTATAGAAGCCTTGATTAGCTTTAATTGACTAATATGGAAAACTAGGAACAGAGAAGTTAATTTTTGCTCACATTCACACAGTTAATGATGTAGTATGTTAGTACTTCAGTGGTCTAAGTAAGAGTTTGAAGATTTCTCTCCACCTTTTTTATCCTTTGGAAAATAGTCACAGGACTGTATCTTTCTCCAAGATTTGGGTTAAACGGAACATACTTCTTTGAAACCAAGGTATTCCTAAAACCCAAAACATAAAATTCACAATGTTTTTCAAACAGTCACAAAATAAAAGCATTATATTTTTGGAATGGTCTGTGTACAAGTCATGAGCATGCTGTCAAGATGATGACAGATCAATAGGAAGGTAACAGCACCCACAGAGTGACAAGAGAACATGTTAATAGATAGCAAATGCTTTAGAGGTTGAACATATTGTTCTCTTCCAAATAGTACTTTTTCAATCATTTTGATTGTAGTGTTTTACTTTATTCTTCTATTTGGAAATTTCTTTTACTATAAGATCTAGGCTGTATAGAAAATGAAACATATATTTTTCCCATTTCAGAACCCTCTTAAATGTCACTTTGAGAATGGTCTGAGAATTTTAACACATTGTGCAATCTAGAGTCCTCATTAGCTAATGAACAAAAACTCTAAGATTCATAGGAGTATTAGTTGGTGTTAGGGTGAAATGAAAGTATAAGAGTAGGGGAAAGGAAAGAAGGGAAAAGAAAAAATGAGAAAAGGAAAAAATGGAAACAAAGTCTTTGTAAATAGGGAAGGGAGGAGGAGTTGAAGGGAGGGCAGGGCAATGGGGAAAAAATAAAGAATCAAGATACATGATGTAAAGGTACAAGATCCCAATGATGAAAGTAACTGTATTGTATACCTAAAATGTACCAATAAACTTAATGGAAAAAAAGAAAGCACCCTTTTCTCCTACAGCTATTCAGGAAATCATCTCCAAGGGATGGCCCAGTGATTCATTAAAAATTCCAAGACGTAACATGTGCTTGATTGCTGAATTGGTGAGTGGAAGGAGAACTGGTGCCACTTAGAAGCCAGAACTCACATTAAGTAAGTGCTGTTCTCTAAGAATGCTAAGCTTTCAAGGTACCAAGTAGATCAAATCTCTTCTTTAGAGACTTGTTTTCTGTGAACTAACCCAACTTCTCCTCCTCCCTCTCCAAGAAATCCTGGCTCATATGCTGCACATACAAGCTCACCTCTACTTTTAAATAGTTGCCCCACACTGTGCCCTTTTTACCATAATATCCTCATGCCTGGACTCTTTGTTTCCAACCTTCACCCCTACAGTCTATTCTCTACATAACAGGCCCAATGCCCTACTGAAATAAAAATGAGCTTACATTCTTCCCCTGTTCTAACCCTCTAAAAGCCTTTAGCCAATTTGAAAAAGACAGTCACTATAAAGCCTTACAACAATCGTTCTCAACATGTTTTCCCTGGATCGGCAATAGCAGTATGAGTACATTCACAGTCCCTGGCCCTAGATTGACTAAATCAACCGGAGATGCTGAGAGTCAGCCTGGAAGTCTCAGTGTTAACAAGTCCCCTAGGTCATTATGATGCCTTGCCAGTTTGAGCACTCTTGTTTTACAGAAACCCATGGTATTTTACCTTGTTCACCCTTTCACTTTATCAACTGCTGTTTCACTTTATCCCAGCGAGTCTGGCTTCTGTGTTAAGTTAATTTCTACTTTAGGACCTTATTGCTATTCTTATTGACACTTATTGACACTGTTACTTCCCAGATAACCACTTGTGGCTTCATCGCCAAATTGAGATCCTTTCTCTGACACTGTGCCTACAGTTGAGGACTCCTTGCCCACTATACTCATTTTGTATGGTTGCTATTTCAAAGGACCATAAACTGGATCACTTAAAACAACACACATTTCCATTGTTCTGGAGACTAGAAGTCTCAAATCAAGGTGCAGCAGAGGTTACTTTCCTTCCAAGATGCTAGGTAGAATCCTTCCTTACCTCTTCCTAGCTTTTAGTAGTGGCCAGAAATCTGTGGTTTCTTTTTGCTAATAGTGATATTACTCCAGACTCCACCTCTATCATCACCTGGTGTTTTCCCCATTTGCCTTCACTCTCAGAAGGACACTACACTGAATCCAGAGCCCACCCTACTCTAGAATTATTTCATCTTAACTGAGTGCATCGGCAACAGCAAGATCCCAATTTGAAGTGCTGAGAAATAGAACTACACCATACCTTTTGGAGGAGGGCACAATTCAACCTGTAATATCCACTCTATTTAAAATTGGACCCTGACTTTCTCATTGCCTACCCCACTTTTGTGCTACCTCCTAGCACACCTGATGTTTTACTGATCTATTTCATTTGCCATTTGACTCTCTCCACTGGAATTTGAGTTAGAAAAAAAGCACAAAATCTTGTCCATTTTCTTTTCATCCTTACTATATTCTCAGCTTTTACAGCATCCCTGGCACACAATAGTGGTTTCATAAATACTTGTTGAATGAATGAAAATGCTAGACCATTAACAACATCATTTTCTTGGTAAGAAGTCAGGTCATTTATTTTAAATTTAAAGCACAAAAGTAATCCCTATTTTTTAAATGTCCTACAGAATAGCTACATACAGAACTAAAGTACCACATAAGGAGAGTTAAATTCATTCTGAAATTATTGGCAGGGATCTAGATGGTCAGGGCTCTCTACCAGGGAAAGACTCTAGGGAAACCTTTGGAGCTGGGGATATTGCTGTGTTAACTGGTAGCGAGGATCCAGAAAAGGATCTATATCAGAAGTATACTTAGGCAAAGCAAGACACAAAGTAAGATGAGATCGCTTGTCTTTGGATTATGATACCACTGATCATTCACTCTTTTATTCATTCAACAAATACATGAATATCTAAGCATAAAGCTCTGAGCTCCAAGCTTGGGATGTAGGAGAAAGCCTCTGCACTTCTGAGATTTGCTCTGTAAAGAGGTTGAGTATGGGAAAGTGCATAGTTGCACCACATCCACCCTTGTCATGAGGCAGGGGCCACTAGAATTGGCTTTGTATAAATCGCAAAGAAAGCCAATGTCCTTTCACCTCAGCTAGGCACAAAATAATACAGGTGATTAGTGGCCAAGTGGAAATTCATCAAAATGAAATTTCAAAGACAAAAAGCTACCATCACTTAGGTTTTGTCACTAAAGCTAGTGTTTAAACATCACCCTGAGTAATGGAATTCAATGAAGGAACTGCTTAGCAAAGTAGGTTAGATTGTGAGACTTCACCTCATATTTGTGCTTTGCAGTTTATGAGTCATGATTTTGGGAAAGCTATCAAACTCAAGAGTATTTTCTCATGTATGAAATAGCATTCATCTTTTGGTATTGTGTGACTAACACAAATAAGCAATCCAGCGTTTAGCACAGTGGGAGGACTACTGTGCACACTCAAAAAGTCTATTAAAAGAAACAAAAATCCAGATGTGGTATATTTGAGAGTTTGGCAGATCTTTGCTTCTCTTTTGTGGCATCATGGGTTTAAAAAGATGGAACCACAAAAATAGTATGAATCAGAGTTCTGAAAATGTGAACTCCTACACATAACAAGAGGTGGACAATTGTGTCAGGAATGCCGCAGAAAACTTCTCATGTATTTATTTTTAGGAGCTCATCTTAAGTTTTAGCAGTTATGAATCTGGGATGGCAAATTTAAGGTAAGTTTCACAAAACACTTTAGGATAGTGAGCCATAATAATAAAGCATGAAGTTTCATTCCAGTGTTAAAAACCAGCAGAATGGCCGTTCTCTTTCACAGCATGCTTAACCATGTTGCTTATAAAAGACAGCAGTGGCTTGAAACTGAACAGCAAACTGTGTTCTCACCATCTGTCTCAGAAGAAGTATGATATAGGAGTGGCTGTTACTCAGGCTGCTTGGGAAAGAAAACCATTTATAAGCTTTTCCACCCCTGGTTGAACACTCTGTACTGAGTTGGACCAAAACTATTAAAAATACTTCCTAAAATTATTTCCAGGGCTAGCTTTTCAATAAGAAGACTTCAACCATCAAATTTAAGCTGTTTGCTGGTGATTCAAGTTGCTTTATTAGACTAGATTAATTAAAATGATGAAGATAGGAAACCAGCTTCCATCTCCCCTGTCCTTTGAATTTCCCCTCACTGATCATCAAAATTTGGACAGTGGGTGGCTACTCAAATGATCAGTAAATAGCAACCGTGGTCTTTGCTAACCTGGTCAATTAAAAAGCCACACCTCTAGCAACAATCAGGATTTAAGCTGTGAGAATAATTACATGAACTTGAAAATTCTAAGACAAACCAACAAAGTATCCATTTTAGCACAAAGATGTCCTTGTATTTTAGAGACCAAGGCAGAGAAAAATGAAAAGTCTCCATACCCTTTGCTAGCCTCGCCAGCAGGCTGTCAAGATGTCAGTTTGCCGGCCCACTTCTGACTACACATAAAGATCTTTTCTTACAGGTAAAGTATTTGATATGCATTTTTCCATTCTGGCAACAACAGTGGTGGCCTTTTCAGGTCAGATATATAGGTCTACATTATGGATGGCACACAGTGCCTGCTTTTAGAAACCGATTGCTGCTCTGTCCTTGCTTACCCTAGAGCAGGGAAGATGTTCTGTCCAAACGGGCATCTCTCTGCTCAGTGACCTTTGCTCAACATTGCTGTGGTTATAACTTCACAACATGTCTACATCCTTGGACGAAACTAGGTTTAGCATCTATTCAGTAATTCTTCCAGCCATGGATTTTTAAATTTAAATCAATACAGAAGAACTCTGCTTTGGTGCCAGTACTAGTGGAACTATTTCACAAGGAGAATAATTTGACTTAGAATTCTTCTACCTTCTTGTAACAGTGTGCCGTATTTTAACGGAGTTCCCATGTATTATGCAAATGAATGCTTTACAGACTTTTCACAGATGGTAGTTGGAAGTGCCTATTGGATGATCACTCCTTGCCTCCTTCTCAAAAATGAGGAGCTTGATTTGCCTACCCATAATACCTAAATTGAGGAGCATAAGCCTTAGAATTAAGAAAGTCTTTTAAAGGATTACACTGCAGGAGCAGAAAGGAAGAAGGGAGCCACTGTGGTCTGGATGTGTCCTTCAAATTTGTGGTGTTTGAAGCATGATTCCCAGTGAGGCCTAATCAGAAGTGATTTGGCCAGGAGTATGCAGCCCTCCTGAACAGATTAATCCCATTATCACAGGAGGTATTAGATTTTGCAAGTGTGGTTGTTATAAAATTGAGTCCACCGTTGTGCTTTCTCTTTTGCACTCACTCATTGCCCTTTCCCCTGCCACCATGTTAGGATGGCATGAAGACGCTCACCAGATGTTACCTCCATGACTACTCAGCTGGTCAGTATGAACTGAAGCATTTATTTTCTGAGCTAACTACCCAGTCTGTAGTATTTTGTTATAGCCACAGAACACAGACTTACCCTTTAGAGATGACAATGGGTGATCAAAAAATACAGTGAATATTTAGGGTTTTTTTTTGTTTGTTTGTTTTTTGTTTTTTTTTTAAATTTATTATAGTAAAAGACATTCTGATTAATCCCTCTGAAGATACTTCCCCTCCCTTGGAACACACTTCCTTGTTGCTCTTGCCACTTTCTGAAGCAGTTCTGGAAGTTTTCTTGTATGTCTTTATGAGGTGTGATAAAAAATACAGTGGATGCTGCTGCCAAATACAATCCAATGGAAAGGCAGGCTTATGAAAACATTATAGTGTGTCCTCATCCATCTTAGTCACTGGATCCGGAACTGTGTGACTTCTGGCTCTTTTCCTAAGGAAAAACGACCATGAGAGATAAATGTTTTGAATCAATTCAGTATATCAAGTCAGCCAGGACAGTGCAACTAAAGACACCGAAGAAGACTTTCAGAACTGCTTCCAAAATTGGCAAGGTCAATGCCATCAAGTATGTTCAAAGCAGTGGGGCTTATTTTTAGAGGGAATTAATGGCAATGCATCTTTTACTATGATATTTTTTTAAAAAGGTAAAAATTCACCTTTTTTTTAGATCATACCTTGCAAGCCTGTATGGAATGCCTAGCAGAAAAGGTCTTCCTGAAAAGGAGCAAGCTAAAGTGGACTTACTAAGGCTGAATAACCTCTGCTAGGACACTTGCTATGGCTGCAGAGAAAGGCCGAGGCAACGGATGGACACGGGTATGAATGGCCAAAGGCTTTTGCCATGGAGATGATCAGGCCCTGAGCAGACAGCAAGCAATATTGTCAATGTCTTGAGATCAGCAAAGCAGCACAGGTCTTGGGGCAGAAGGTCTGCAGCTTGAAGACTAAGACAGCCCTACACACAAGTGAGGTCACAATGGACCGCACTTGCTAGCTGTGGAAGAAATTCCACGAGGACAGGACATGACTGGGCACTGTGTGATGGCTGAGCACCAGGGGAGTCAGACCCTCCCAGAGACCGATCGAGCCTTTCTAGACCTCGTGGAAGGATCAGGACCCCACTGGTCTTGCCAGGTCAGGAGCTCTAGTGTGGCTCAGGTGGGCCCACACCCTCAGGCTGAGGTGGGCACGGGTCCGGCTGGGAAGCTGTCGGCGCCTTGTTGAGAGCGTCGGACACAGGCAGCCCCACTCCTGCACCCTCACACCCTACTGTTTTTGACCACACACCTTGGACAGGGGCCTAGACCCATCCAGGACTCACAGGGGGCTGCCCCACCGCATCTCCAGAACCTCCCCAAGAGCCAAGGTTGGACCTGCCCCCGAGAGGTGTCACTCATGTGCCGTGCATGTGTCAAGGGCAGGACCTCGAGGGGAGTGACTTGGTCACCGAGACACGATACCGGACACACACAAGTTAAACGAGGAGAGGTTTATCTCAGCTTGCACTTTGTAGAGGTTTCAGTCCCTAGTCAGCAGCTCGAAGGCAGCGCGGCATGGCAGAGGGGCCTGGCAGACAGAAAGCAGAGTCCAGGAAGCAGAGGCAGCGAGATGAAGACTTCCAGGCCCTGAACCAGGCGATTTCTCTCAGCCCAGATCCCACCTCCTGACAACCCAGGTGTACCTTGCCCATGAGGCAGTCACCTCCCAGAGGCGGCTTGGGAGTGTGTGAGGCTCTGCGGACAGGTGTAGGAACATCGCAGCTTATTTTGGGAGAACACCTCCACCTTCAACCCAAGACCTCCAATGTGTACTTTTGGGAGTGGATTTTGTTTGGATTAAACCCAATAAGGAGAGTCATTTCCATGGTTATACAGGTAGGTTATGAATAAATCATTTACACAAACCCAATCAAAAAAAAAAAAAAGAAAGAAAAAAGAAAAGGTCTTCCTATGTGGTACCTGAATGAAAATTTCAAGTCCCCACAACTTAATCTACTATTACTATTTACTCCATATAAACTGCAGTGGTGGGAGGCAAATGGAAGAAGGGGAAGGTAAACATGCTTGAGAGATTTGTGTCTATTTCCTATGGAGTTGAATACTCCTCATTAGCAAAATTGTAGGTCAAATTCTCCTATCTCAGGCTTTTTTAGATCCTCCCAGATCAACTTTGGGCACCCTTCACCTCTACCTTACTCTTCATGTTTTCTAGACATAATTTCCTATTGCAGGGACCATTTATATCCTCTTGTGCCAGCAGCTCATAGCTATCTGACCTCTATTTTCTGAAAGTGGAGCCTTTCCCCCATTTGCATTTATTACTTCTATTTCTAAATCCAGCCACCATTAGCCGCTCCATGGAGTTGATCTTATTTGTTTAGTGAGTTCCCTCCCTTTTTTTCAGTGAGTTCAATTTAACAGAAAGCTCTCCAGTTATCCTAACCCAGGTAAAAAAGGGATTGTTGATAGGACACAAAGAAATTTCATAGGAATAGTGGCTGGAAATCCTGTAGTGCCGTGGAAGAGGAAACTGGAAAGCACATCTGGTTTCAGACCTTGTTATGGCTTGTGTTTAGATGTCCCCCTAAAGCCTCATGCAGATGAGGTGGGGCTTTCTTTTTCAGAGGTGGCTAAATCTGGAATGTGTGATGCTGGGATTAAGGCCATGTGATTACTAAACCACTACACATGAGTGATTGGTTTGGCACTGCCTTAATCCCAGTAGTCTGGATGAGATAAAAGGGCAGAAAAATGCTGTAAGGTCCCTTGTTGCTTTTGCTACCAGATGGGTGCCATGAACTGTTTCTCCTCTGTGATGAACTTCTGCCATGTGCCACTCTGCTTTGGAGCCAGCTGATTATGGACTGAACCTTATACAAACCGTGAGTTAAATAAACCTTTCCCCCTTTAACTTTGGGTGTTGGGTATTTTGTCTCAGCAGTGAGAGAACAGTAACTAACACAGACCTCCTTGGGAGACTCAATAGACTCAGAGTCCACAGACTCTGCTAATGCTTTCTCTTCATTACGCTGTAGCAGCCTTTTATGTGTCCTTAGTTTTTTGGCCCTGTTACTAACCTAACCAATATTTCCCAAATCCAGATTCATTGGAAACGTACCTGTTGGCCTGCCTGCCTCATCTTTCCCCAGCATTTTCTAGGTCAGTGGACAGCTCATGTTGGACCTTCTTTGAGTGAGGTGTATTCTGGTCTAATCAAATGCAGTTTGACTGTGTTCAGAGGAAAGTATGGTGGAAGAATTAGGCATGTTTGGAGTATCAGTGACAGTTTGAGAAGGAAAGACAAGTGTATCCTTTAAGATAAGGCAATCACATTTGTCCTCAGGGAACTTTCTGGAATAGCTAATGTGGTATTTCAGGAAAAGTAACTTTCAGAAGGGGCCAACCATGAGTAGGGTGGTTTTGACTTATCTTCAAATCATATGAAATAAGCATTTCTTATTTTGTCCAGGGTCTATTCCTGACAGCAACTGGAAAATAGACTTACAGATGACTTGTGTGTGGGGTATGTGTATGTTTGTGTATGCACATACCAGGGAGAAAACAGAGCATACAAATGGGGAAGTGTGTGCACATGAAGAGGGAACAGGAGAGGAAGTGGCATAAATTTGCAGTACTACAGGAGGCCTTAGAGATCCTCCAGCCTAACCCATACATTTCACAGATGACGAAATCCAGTTTCATGAAACTTATGTGGCTAGCTTAAGGGCACACAGCTATTAAGTGGTAGAACAGAGACTTAAATCCCAATCCAATGAGCTTTGTAACTCAGCTCAAATATAGTTTTGTCTCTAGAAAGAAAAGTCTTTATTAATTGAAACAGGCCCACATATATATTATATTTTGTCATTGCATGGTCAGCTTATTACTTTTAGGCTGCAGTTCGAAGGTCATCATCCTTTGCAAAGGGCTCTTTAACTACTATCTTAAGTCAATCCCACTCCTTGCCCCCTAGGTTTTCAATGAAATCATTTCATAGGTTTATATCATTTATTCCTATCTTTAATCACTTTGTTCATTTACTTCCTCATCTTCCTCCTCCACCAAAATACGCACTTCTGTAAAGGTAAACATTATTTCTTTTCTTCATGCATGCATCTTCAGCTCCTTTAATCCTGCCCATGATGTAGTACTCACATAGAATAGTCATGTCAGTGTGTACTTAATAAATTAATACACATATTAATACATTAATAAATACAAATAATAAAGTAATATATTTTGAGAAAGTAAACTCGTTTGGGCACATATACTTCCTAATTATTAAACACATACAAAATTTAATATCTGTATGTTATTGCCATTCTCTAAAGAATCTCACCAATTTTGTATACTGTGTCATAATTTCAAGCTAAAAGAAGATCTGGAATTCAATGCAAATGGAGCCAGCGACATCTGATTCAGATGTGATTTTACCTGTGTGGGTGTATTCCACATAAACTGTGAGTGTGTTCATGACAGAGTAACTTGGGCTGGAGATTCTGCATTGCAAATATCTTCTTTGTTTGTGGATGTCCCTGTGCCTCTTTGAGGCACCCTTCATTCTTATTTCTGGCTCCTTGCAGTCCACAGCTGCTTTCTGTTAGTGCTCCTAGCAGGTTACTGATGGGGCCTGTTGTTTATTGCCCTATCTATCAAGTCCTATTTATTTTTAAAATAAACTTTAAGTATACTGTAAACTCCCTTCACAAACAGATTTTTCCTCCTCTTTAACACTTGACAAGCCTCTAAAAGGAATAGTAACTCTGTCTCATAAATATTTGAACCTGAACCTTTTAGGAAAGAATTATACTTAAGGTACTCAAGAACAGGAGAGGTCTCCACCTAAAACCTTCCTTCCAACTGCTCATTTCTCCCTCCTCTTTCCTTCTATCCTTTTGCCCTTTATCTCATTCCAGTTTTTATAGTACTACTTCCCCCTACGCATCCCAAGCCAACTTCTATTTAAAACCATCATCCATAGCCTTCTTAAGTATTACTGCTTATATAATGTAAATGACTTTATTAAAAGACTAAAGGGCTTATTATTTCCCTGCTCATCAAACCTCAACGTTTTAAATCTCTTATTTGGTCCTTCATCATGTAAACCTATGATTCCATTCAACCATCCAACACACAGCTGATGTGCAAGGACACTGACATGGTGCAAGATAAAAGATCTTGGGATTTAGATTCATACTGACTTGAACTCAATTCAAACGCTGTTGCTTATTAGCTTACAGCCTGGAGGAAGTCTCCTAACTTTTCATCCCACATTCTCTCACCGGAAAAGTAAAAACTAATAATATTTATTTGGATAAACATTCATTGTATTTCCTAAATATTGCTAGCTCTTGACCTTCTAAACATATTACAACATTACTTTGCACCAGCAGTTCCAGTGTAGGCAAGATTATGCAACTTATTTTGGTTAATGGAATGTGACTGAAATTGATGTGTTAGAGGCAGTGTGTGACTGCCAAGGTTCCTTCCTTGAGTGAGGCAAATGTGGAAGCATGTTGTGAAAGAGCCTCCACCATTCAGAGGTCTTGGCTGACTACAATAAAGCAGAGGCTCCTATTGACCCACCCTGGATATGTAGCTTGAGCTATTGGGATTGCTTGTTATTATAGCAAAACTTATTCTATCCTTACTTGGCTACGTTTTTGGAGGAAGCATCACAATATACGTAAGGTAGCAACATAGTGCTACTTTACAATCAAGAAATGGTAGTTGCCCTTATCAGGAGTATTACTATCAATGTTAGCATTGTTATTTTGTTAGATTTATGTGTTCTTTTTATTTCATGTTTTGTCTTTATTTCTATTATTTATTGTGCTACATATATATATATATATATATATATATATATATATATTTGTATCTCTAGTCCTTCATTAAATTGTAATTATCTTTTAGGACAATGTACCTAATGGGTCCTCCTTGGGGCATACTCAATAGGTACACAATCTGTTTCAACTACTCTCTTAATGTACCATAAAAGTGGCAACAGATTACACAGAAATAAATGACTTTACTTTAAAAATGGGAGGCAGATTATAGTTTACAACCATGATTTAGACTTTCTTATCCTCCTCTCCCTTTCTCCATTTCCATCTTTGAGCCCCAGATTTTTTCTTTCACTTGTGGATGTGATTGTATTCTCTGCTGCCATATATATATATTATATATATATTTATATATTTTATATATATTTATATATAATATATAAATATATATAAATATATATAATACATATAAATATATATAATATATATAATGTTTTTTTTCTTTTTCTCATAGATAGGAATAGCCACCAGTAGCTTTATGTCTGTACTGCAAAGGAAGTAAATTTCTCCTCAGTGTTCTTCCTTGGTAATGTAACTGCACTTGGACTAGTCTCTGCTGACAAAACATGAACATTCCTGACAGGTCAGGCCCCAGTTACATGACTTCCCTGTGATCAGAGAATAACACTATGACTTGATAAGCCCTTCAAGACCACCAGAGAGAAACATGGGAGAAAGTTGGAGGTACGGTAGACTCAACAGGATGCTCATTGCACACCTGCATTCTCCTGCATATGTAGAAAAATAAGAAAGACTTTAGAGAACCATCCCCAACAAATCTTCATTGTATAATAAACTTGATGCTTCAAAGGCAATCTCCCTGGATATTCCTTTGGGTTCAGAAACAAAACCATTGGCTGGAATTTTTTATGATTGTATGTGTGAAGTAGGAAATAAAACAAACAAGGAAGACTCTTTAGTTTCTAGTTTAAGCCTTTAGGTGAGTAGAGATACTATGTTTTTAGCTAGTTAAAATTCATCTCCAAACTATGAGAGGGAAGTAGGAACATGGAAAATCCCTAGTTGGCTTATAAGTGTTTTTGCAGTGATTTGAGAAAATTTACAAAACTTTATGAAAGATAATACACAAAGCAATATGATGCTACATGAATCAGAAACATCTGGAAATTATCCAAATTACTCTCTGTGATATGGGGAACACCTGAAAATTCCTAATATGGAATGTCTTAATAAGGGAAAAGTCTTACTCTTGGTACTCCTGGCTATATAAATTCTGCTAAAGGCTACTATTGGCTGCCATGAATGTGTGTTGGCCACTCCAAGAGTGAGTTGGTATTATATACCAGCACTTCCTCTATTTTTACTTGGCTTAGAAAATTTGATGAAATTATACAAATCCCTGAAATCTAATATTTTTATGTGATAAAAATTGTGTAAGAGGAGGGGGTGGAAGAGAAGTTTGGAAAATGTGGTGACAGATGGCAAGTGGGCTCAGGCACATAGCGTTCCTATATATAGGGGAGGGGACAATCTGGTTAATCAAGGGGAGGGGGGAGCATTTTTAAATTTAGATCCAAGTATTTTATATATTCAGCAACATCATTTACTGAAGCAGCCTAGCTGGGTAGAATTTTAAATTTTTTCTTGGGGGGGGTGAGTTGTGTGATTTATATTTTCAACAGCTTTACATATTATTTCATGATTCCTACATTTAAAAATCAAATGGTATCTATAGGTTGGGGGTACATCTTTTTGAGAGAGGGGTGTGAGTGTCTATTTCTAGAGAAAGTACCTTCCAAGGAAATGCAAAGACCTTTCAAAGATCAGGGTCATTAAAGCTAAGTTAGCACACTAGAAAATTAAAGTAAATGTTCTCAATAAAGATAATTCTGTAGTTCAGTGGAATAAGCAATGGGGTGGCAATGAGGAACCCTAAGATAAAGGCCCAACTCTAAGACTATGGGACCAGATAGATGGGGTTATCTTGTATAAGTCACTTCGGGTCTTTGAGTGCTAATCTTTTTAATTGTAAAATGAGAGTTGAGATTAAATAACCTTTGGAAGGCCTTTAGTCTTATATTTCTATCATCATAGGCTGTCTCCTGAAGTTCTATTAATTTTTTATTGAGTTGTAAGTAACAGAAAGCCCAAATCAAATTGTCTTAACCTCTAACAAAGTTAGTCTAGGATTGACTAAACTTTACGGGTTGGCTTGTTCCAGCAAAGGACATTTTCCCCTCTTGTTCATGTGCTTTCCATGGCATCAGTCTCATGGTAAGGTGAGGTCTCCATCCAAGTGCTGATGACTCCTAGTCCAAGTTTGGATGAAAACTGAAAATTACTTCCTGAAGCTACCTTAGACAAGTGAAAGATGTCTTTTCAAGAGACCCCTGAAACCTGTACTTGCTTATCCTTGGCCCAAACTGACTTTTTTTTCACATCTATTGTCACAGCCAGAGAAAATGCCTTCCCTGAGTCATAGGACAGACTCCTAGAACCAAGGTTAGCTCAGCAAGATGACTGAGTTCAGATGATTGAAATCTGAAGGGTAGACAACCTGGAAATCTACTAGATGTTCCTTAGAACACTTAACTTTCATGTAACCTGTGCAGTTGAATAAGAACTAAAAAAAGTATTAATGAAACATTTTTATATGATACCAACCACATAGTAAGCATTCAGTAAAGATGCCTATATTGGGCTAACCTTAAATTTGTTAAACATGTAGCATGTGCCTTTTAGTTGGCAACTAATTAACAAGAAATTTCAGGTATTTTTGATGTTTCTATAGTGACAAGAGACCTAGCACAGTAAGTTTTTGTGTTTAGTGCATTGGTTTTCAAACTTGGCTACATACTGGAACTGCTTAGGGAGCTTTGAAAAATACTGTTGGCTGAGTCTTACCTCAGAGATCCTGATTTACTTGATCTAGCATGGGGCCTTAGCATTGAGAATTTTAAGAACTCCTCAGATTACTGTAATTCTTTGCTAAGAATGAGGACCTCTACTTTAAGGGATCTGAGTATAGGCAAGCTCAAGTGGGTTCTTCTCCCCTTTTAGTAATGTCCAAGGTTTCCTTGGAAGCCCATTTTACAATACTCTTCTCCTCTGGTCTAAACTGCTAGACCCTACTCTCTCAGCTGGGACTCCTAGAGTTACCACATGCTCTCCATTACAGTACTAGAAAAAAAAGAAACTCTGAATGTGAGGGTGGAAGGCAAGAGTGGGGAAGGCCTACTGTCAATATGGTGTGTTTGAAGAAAGGAACAAAGTGGTGGTGAAGAGAAAACAAGGAGCAATGCAAAAAGCCTGTCCCTCTGGCAATGGGATGTAATTGGCAAAGCACATTTAGGCATTCTCAGACTCACATTCCCACACAGACACCCATACACATGCAGACACATCATCAGAAATTCTTCCTGGCCTCCCCCTGTTCAGCCCACTGCCAACCGCTTGCTTAGAATCTTGCTGCAAATTTGTAAAATGTCTAAAACATGAATAAATGGGAAGTGACTATGTTCATTCATTTACACATTCATTTATTCATGTATTCTATAAATTATAATTGAACACCTACTATGTGCCAGGGATATTACCAGAAGGGATATATATTTCATACGTAGTGATGTATGAATCAGAAGCTTATAATTTGTTCAAAAGTTCTGAATCTGGAAGGCATTTACAGTGTTTGAAACAGGACAATGACTATCTTAATAAATTATTAAGTTCCAATCTCTGCACTTTGTTTACTGAATGCTTGTTGAATGAATACCTGGATAAATTAGCGAGAGAAGACTAGATGATTGGAGCATCGTGACTATGTGGTTGGGTAGGGAGGAAAAACATGATATTAAATTGAAAATATGAGTGTCTGTCAATTTATGCTGGGTATTATGGTCTGTGGTGTTAAAACAAGCAGGCATTACATCCTGCCCATTGTGAAAACAATCCACGTTCCTAAGCAATGAATGATAGAATAAGGAAAAGTCTCAATGAAACCAGAATGCTAAATTGTCATCTGGGCCAAGCATGATGAAAGAATGTTCTAGAAAAAGACAAAACCTGGTGTACAAAAGATTTAAGTCAAGAAGAGCATAATGTTTGAGGATTGGAAAGGCATGATGCTTTGCCTGAGGATCTGGATATAAAAATAGCCTAGTGGAGAGACAAGGAATAGACAAAGGCAGAGAGAAGTAGATTATATATCAGCTACAGCTGCTACTGTATGCGCACATAGAGGAGGGGTGTTTAACTAAGACATATGAAGCTAAGCAATGCTCCCTAGAGAATGACATATAAGGACCAAATCTAGAAAACTGAGTTGAGTTAGCAGGAAAAGAAAGGGGAATGGTAGGTGGAAATGGAGGAAGAAGCAAAGGTGTTTCAGATCGAGTTGAATTTTCACAAGTGTGGAGAAGTGAAAGAATATCTTAAAATTCTGAGCAAAATGTTAATTACAGCATCGATATTGAATTTAACTTCAAAACTAGGAAGACTTACAGTGTATCAGGTGCACTTGTATTCATCTCACAATTATCTCTCAAAAGTATATGAAAATCCTACAAGCTTTGGTCATCACTGTATTGTGTCTTCAATATCTGTTCCCTTTTTCTTATCCTACTTTTCATTGTATACCACATTTCTCTCACCCCATACATCTCATTTGGGCCAAGCTGGTTTCTTCCTTAATTTAGAGTGGATCTGTAAGCCTCACTATGTGGTGTTTTCTCTTGGCCAAATGACTGGCTTAAGGAGGGGCAGGTGATTCAAGTGCTAGCAAGCTAAAGAGATACAGAAAGGTTTGCTAGAGGAGGCCAGAATATAATAATCTTGCTTAGGTCAGAGAGCATCTCAAAACAATCCTTTCTCTTCTCATTATTTATTTAAATTTAGGTAGCTGCATTTGGCTAGTGGCTACTGTATTGGAAAGCATAGCTCTAGGATATACCAGAAAAGTTAAGAAAAACAAAGCCCATGACATGGAATAATTTTCAGCAAGTGGGAAGAAAGCTCTTGACTTACTTGATAGTAACTATGATTTGAATGTTTCCACCAAAACTCATGTGGTGGATGAAGGACACAGCTTAGACACCTGTTAGTGATGAGGCTTCAACCTGAGGAGCCTGCCTTAGAATAAACAGACACCTCAGAAGTAATTGCATGTAAGAGTCAAGAGTTAAGTCCTTGGTAGGTTATGAGGGAATTGCCAAATCAAAACCACCTGGAGGCTAGCGCCACCTGTGGGCTGTCAACCTCTAAGAAACCATTCATTTTACTGTTTTCTCCAGTTAAAAACAATTTTTCAGTGACTGTTTCTCTGTTAATTGTATCCAAATGGATCCTAGCTCCATCTATGTTATCCAGATCTTAGAAGGTTACTATCTTAGTTTGTTTCATCCAACTGTAACTGAACACTACAAACTGGCTAATTTATAATGAATAAAGGTTTATTCATATGGTTCTAGAGGCCGGAGCTAGAAGATCAAGGGACCCATATATGGCAAAGGCTTTCTTGGTGGTGGGGAATTTTTAGGGTTCTGGGGTGTCAAAGGCATTACCTGGCAAGAAGAGAACATAAAGAAGAAAGAGCCAAACTATTTGTAACAGACCATTCAAGATAATCTACTAGCCTGTTTATTTCCAAGTAGATTAATCCATTTGACCCAATCAACTCTTAAGAGTTCCAAGTAGACCCACTTCTTAATACAGTATCTCACAATGGGGATTAAATTTCAAAGCGAGTGTGGTTGGAGACACTCAAACCAAACCAGTTACTATCAGGTAATTTACCGATCTTTCTTCTAGCTTACTGAAAATTATTCCATGTCACAAATTTTGTTTTTCTTGGCCTAACTGGTATGTACTCGAGCTGTGTTTTCCACTGCAGTAATGTGAGTATTTAAATTAGTTAAAATTAAATAGAATTAAATATTTAGTTTCTTGGTTGCACTAGCCACATACTTCAAATACCTAATAGCTGCACGTGGATGGTGTCTACCAACTTGAACAGCAGAAATACAAATATTTTCAGTGCTGTAGAAGTTCTACTAGATAGTGTTGTGTCAGAGAGAGGAGGGTGATGGAGGGAAGGGGAGGAAGGGGGAGAAAAAGGTATTAACTGGGAAAGTTATATTCTAATGTCACTCATACTAGTTAGCTTGCTGTGTGCCCTCGAGTATGCTTCTTTCCTATCCTTAGGTCTTCTTGTCTCCCCCAAAAGAAAGAGGCTAAATTAAAACAATGTGGGAGTCTCTTCTAGGTTCAATACAATGAAATTCTAAGTATAGTATTTTCTTTTGATTTTTATCATTTGTAGGCTTTTTCATTCTTCAGGGCTCAGCTGAGAACTCTATCACTAGGTCATATTTGTATATTAAATACCGAAAACCAGAACTGAAAATCCAGAACATTTTCATTAATTTTTTTCTAGCAAAAAAGTCTACTACAAATTTAGACCAGGTAGGCATGGATTTAAACAATGTATGTACCAATTTCCTTTACTTAGTGTCATAGCAAGACTAACCCCAGACAAGGCAGTCACCCTAAATTTGTGTCACCACTTCATAAATGAATGTATTGGTCACCAAAAGATTTAGCAGAGGTTGTTGGAAAGGGTCACAAAATCAACTCATTCCTATAAAAAACAGTTCATTATGCATGCCATCCTGATGACAAATTAGTATTTTATTCTTGATTCATTTATTATTATTCATTTATTCATTCAAATATTTCAGTGTGTACTATATTCCAGACAGTATATTAGATTTTGAAGATGCAACAATGAACAAGATACTTGTCCTCCTTGTGCTCAGGGTCATTCCAGTAAGGAGCTAAATCAGACATGGAACAGGTAACTCCAGAAATGGCTGTTTACAGTGGTAGTTAGGCTAGAGAGGTGAAATCCTAGGGACTATAAAAGTGAATAACGTAGTACCCTGCTCTTGTCTGAAGTGCTAGAGAAGACTTTTGAGATGGAAAGTTTTCCTCTTCCATTCAGAAGGGACCCAAAAGAAGAGCCAAAAGTGACAGTGTCTATAAGAGATGAGGCTAGAGAATTAGAGAGGGGACAGCTCATGCAGAGCCTTGTAAGCCATGGTCATGAATTTGGACTAGATTTCAAGCTTAATGGGAAATCATCAAAACGTTTTGAATAACAAGAATTATATGATCATCATGTGTCTCAAATATGTCCCCTGTGGCTACAGAGTGGGGAAGACATGGGTGGGAGGTGCACACTCTTGGAGAAGTGAACTATTTAGGAAGACACTGCCTAAGCAGTAAAAGGCAAAAGGGGATGGTGGCAGGGCAGGGATGTCTGAGCATAGAAGGAAACAATTGATAGAGTTGAGGTATGGACAGGAAATAGAGTTAGCAGGATGTTCATGGGGAAGCTGGTGATAAGGAGTCACTTTTAGCCAAATCATTATTTGTTAGCTCAGAATTGGTGGGAATGTCTGATCTCAGATCAACTACAGATCTGAGATTTTTATGAAACAAAGAAATCATGCTATTATTTTTATCACTAAAGCAATCATTTTCATGACATTTATATGCTTATAATATATATTCATATCCTTGTGATAAGGGGTACAACTCAGTGGTAGAGTATTTGACTGCATATCCTTTTGACAAAGAGACATCTTGGTCTCTGGCATAATAGTGTATTTACTATGACCAGAGAGGAGGTGAATCTATCGTGATTTCAACTTTTTTCTGTCCTAAAAGGAGAATATGGAAATCAGGAGTGGAAGAACAAAAGAAATGACCTTCTTCTTTCTTTTCTTCTGGCTACAAGACAGATAAGCAATGAGGAATTATAGTTGATAAAGTGATTATAGAGATAGACTGGAGGAGGTGAAGAATGAGACTCCTACATGAAGGTTATCTTTTCTTCTACCCTTAAAAAAAAATCTTGTCTTTCATTCTCTTTTCCTTACAGGTACTAAAAACTCTGCTTTGCAGATCCAGAATGAAGTCACAGAATTTAGTATCAAGTTTTATAACAAATGATTGGGCCTCTTTCTGATTGTGTGCTCATTCTATGTTATTATTGATTATTTTTATTCTTTTTTAAGGAGTGGCTGAGTGGCTGGCTGTTTTTGTTTTTGTTGTTTCCATTTTTATTTGTTTTGTCCTGAATTTTACTTTGTGTTTTTTTTTTAATCTTAGGTTTTGAGGTGATAATTTTTATCTTCTTCACTGTTGCTGCTGGGAAGCTTGGAGTCAAAATAGTTCTTTCCTATATCACTTGATGATTTGCCTATCATGTTCTCATTTCATATCTGATTTATCTTACTTTACTAATTTGATCTTTTATGAGTTAAAATTTATTCATTCTTCCTAATATTGTTTGCCTAAAATTTGGTTGTGTAGTGCTTAGGTTGTGGGAGTTAGAAGAATATGAGTCATAGTTCTTCAGTCTTCTTAGAAGTATAACATTAGTTCAATCAGTTAATTTCTTTGAAATTTGTTTTCTCACCCTTAAAATAGAGATCATTGTAATATGGATTTATTAGCATTTTTGTAAGTATTAAGTGAGACACTACATGTAAAGGTCTTGCCAGTGCTTGGCATTAAAAAAGAGGTCCATCTCTCCCAAAAAATAAGTATTTATATATTTGCATCATAATCACCAATATCAACTCACATTTTCTTGTTATGCTTCCTCTGCTTTATTTTCATCATCCATTTCCTCTTCTTAGCTTAGGTATACTTTGAAACAAGATAAGGTACAGACTAGGGAAATAAATAAGCAAGTATATATGTTTTATTTAGGCACCAAAGATAAGACATACAAGTTAGAGATGCTACTGCATGTTACTTATGGGGCACAGGCTAGGACTTTATGGTAGATGGAATTTCCATGGTCCTAGGAAAGAAAATCTGCAACACAAATGATTTATGAAATTAGGCTCTGGGAGAAAGATGGGGTAGCATTACTACTTAGCCAAGGGAAAAGGCATATTACCTTCACATCATTTGGGTTTTAAAATAGACACTGTGAACTGACTGACGGACAGCCCAAATTACTGTAGAGAAAAGGAACAGGGCTTGAATGATACAGAATATACATGAATTCCACATAAGGTGCCATGTCAATGATCCTTTTATTTAATGTCACCATTTTCATTAGTCAATTGAGATGGAACAAGAAAAAAAAATGTCAGAGCTGTGAAATCACAACCAAAATGTGTTATTTCAAGAAATACTTGGAGCTGATTTTAATGGTGTACATCTAAGCCTCTGCATTGGACTGAAATTTGGCATATTTCTTAGTACAGATGTAATTTATTTAAATTCTT
Source organism: Heterocephalus glaber (assembly GCF_000247695.1). The sequence goes on from NW_004624773.1 coordinate 2,530,597, forward strand.
TTAGTTGTTTTTAAATTTAGAAATATGCATAGACATAAAATTTTGTATGTTTCACATTTTTTTCCTGCACATTTGTGAATCAAATTATCCAATTTATTAATTGGTTTGTTGTTAAACTGAGCTAAGGACAGCTTTCATTTTTGTTTTTTCAATTTTTCTTTTCTGGTGCTATGTATTGAACTCAGAGCTGGATTGCGTTAGGCAAACAATACCACTAGGTTAAATACTCAACGCTGAACTTTCATTTCTCATAAGAAGAAATGAGAAGTGTAGTAATAAAGGGAATAAGGGACTTTCTCTCCTTGAGTAAATGCATGGTAATACTTGCGGCTAGATTCAGGATTCAGGTCCTTCCTTGGGCTTTCTAAGTAATTTAATCATACCAAGTAAAAGTGAGGTTGTTTTCATTTTTAAAGACATTTATAATCATTTGGAGTGACAAGCATACTCCACAACTAGTACAATTGGACATTTCTGTTCTCTTCATTCCTTTGTTCCCTCAGCCTCTAGTGTCTCTGCCCCATCATTGCTTTCCTCCCTCCAGTTTCCACCCCATTACACTGCTATCCTTTCTTACCCTATCCCCACTTGTTGTTATGCAGGGTAGTTTGCTGAAGGTTCTTGGTTGTTTAACCACTTGGACTTTTTAAAAACTTTAACAGCCCCAATTACCTTTCTGAAGTCTTTCTCCTGAATATGGGTCTCTATGGGAGAAGTTCCAGTGAAAAGGATTTTCTTATGTGCATGTAGATAAATTATACTGTATTCGAAATGTGTGTGTTTAAGAGTTTGGGCTGGAACATGACTAAAACACCCAAATGCTTGAAGTATCAGAAATTCATGAACTGAGATGGCTAAAACAATGACGCTGTAGTCCTTTATCTTTCAGACATTGTGTTGCCATGACAAAGTGGCAGAACAGAGCATAAACATGGGCCACATGATCAGCTTGTAAGTCCTGGCTTATAAGAACCCTAAGGGGATTCCAATGAAATAATCAGTGCCTTGGACTTATCGCTGTCCTGGTCAAAAATTTCCAATAAATTTCTACTGCAGTGGGTTCTGTGAAGAGAATTTTAATCTCTTTATAGCTTAGACAAGTGAGTGGAATATAACACTTCAATTAAGAAATGTATAATATAGGTTAAAGCCTTTATCAGTCAGGATAGATGAGGTTATGCTGCAATAACAAACTCTTTCTTACTTAATGTGTACAGCCATTATGGGTTGGTGAGAGAGAAGGAAAACTTATGCTCACTGTAGTCATTTATTGATCCAAGCCAATCATGCCGCTAGTCTGTGTTTCAGAATCAGAGAAATCTGTAATGTCTTCTTGTTTGTACTGGGGATTGACTCTAGGGCCTTTGCACTGAGCTACCTCCCTGGCCCTTAAAATTTTTTTTTTTTATTTTGAGATAGGTCTTGCTGAGTTGTTAAATTGCCTAGGCTGGGCTGTAATGAGAGTCCTGGTATTACAGGTATGCACCACCACACCAGGCTCAGAGAGATCTAGAGGTATTCTTTCAACAATTAAATGTTCCTGCCTCAAAGTGATACTATTTCTGCTGACATCCCATTGACCAGAAATTTATGGTTCATCTAACCGTAAAAAGATCAATATATGCAATCCTACTATGGTCAGAAGATGGAAAGCTCAACTTCTCTAAAAATGTGAAAGTAGTTTTGTTCTGGTTGGGAAAATGGACTAAATGACCTTAAAGTTCAGTATTTGCTGATGATCACTGGTAACAATGCAGTGAACTACAAGGTATTTGGAAGGAAAAACAATAGAACTGTATTGCAAGTCTTGCCTCAAGAACATCACTTAAGAACTATTTTTCCACTTTTGGGTTTTTGGTTTTCATTTTAAAATATTTTCAACAATGCCTGTCCCAGTGCCCTGAACACAAATCATGAGTTGATGCTCTAAGTTTATTAAATTGAAGTGAGTTGTAGTTAAATTAATTTGACTCCTAGAAGTAAAATATATAATGGCTACTTTTTCAAAATGATAGCCTTTATTAGCAAATGTGAATTTAATTTTAATTTTAATTAATTAGCATACCAGAAAAATAATAACTAATCATAGGATAAGACTATCTTACCCACTTGTATATTTCAAATGCCTAAAGTAATATATGCCTCTTGAATAAATGAATAGCAATTTTTGTGACTGTTTTAATGTTAAAGAAATAAGACAGTATAGTGGTAGATTTTTTAAAAATTATTTTTTCTATAAAGTACTTTAACTCACTGTTTACAAGACAGACTCTTTGGCGAGGGGTGCATGTGAATCCCTGGGGTTTATCCCCAAATGCAATCAGTCAATCAATAAAAGAAATGAGCTTTTCAGCCAGATCATATGGGTTTGAAATCTGCTTTATCTCTCCATAACTCAGTTATCTTGAATAAGTTCTTTGGCTATTCTTTCTTTGTCCCATGTTTCGCATTGGAGAGATAGAAATAATAATACTATTCATCTTAAGGGATTAGTAAAAATGATGAAATTATACTTTACAAGACATAGTATAGAATAGAACTAGCACATAGTGAAGGTTTGGTAAGCAGTATCTGCTGCTGTTGTGGTTATTATTTGTGCCTTGTACTACACACTTAGTGTAAACTTTCTAAATACGCACACTAAGAATAGTAATGAACTACAGAAATGAAATATGCAACACCAAGTAGAACTATGGCTTTCTGAGATTAGTCTTAGATTAATATTTACTGTAATTTTGAAATTTATTTATTTCCAAGTTTTGATGAACAATTGTTATGTTACAAAGATCTCTTAATTTGTTTTGTACAGTGTGAATAGCCAATGGGAAAAATAATGAGTAATGAGGACCTCCTTCTGTTTCACCCTGTGTAACACAAGAAAAGATAATAGTTTCCAAAGATGCACAACAGCACTGAACCTTCTTTATAATCTCTGCAAAGGGGAAGAGAATATCCTAAGAAATTTTGAAAAGTTTTTAAGGGAAGAAAATTAGGAGAACTACCCCAGTTTTAAAAATAATATAAAAGACTAGACAATATGATCTGTGATAGTGAGGATCAATTTGATCATGCTTTCTGCTCTGTTGCAAGAATCTATCACATAGTAGGTGTTTTACAAGTGATATGTGAAGCAACTGAATGATTATTGCAGAGAATTAGTACTAGTGCAATCTATAAATGAAAAGTAGGTCACCTTACATGCATCTTTGAAGTTTAAGTACAATCACACTATATTTCTAAAGGAGGAAGGATTCAAACCATAGTATTAGAAACAAGACTGACCTTTCAAATGTTTCTTCTCTCTATCCCAGTATGTTATTTTAGGGAAAGCAAAATATTTAAAAACAAGAATCTTGAGCATATTTCTTCATTAAATCTCAGTCTGGTGCTGAAGACGACATATTAAACCTGTTCAAAAAACTTGGAAGGTTTTGGGGGTTTAAAATCATAAATGTCTCTATTGTATCCCCAATATATTCTATTCCAAGATTTAGCAAAATTAACAAAGAGAATTAAATTAGTATAAGGCTAATGATAGTTTTTGTTAACTTACAGACTGAAAGAACATTAAGAGGTAATAAATAGCATACATTTCATTTTCCTATTTACTGTTAGAAGCCTAACACCCATTAACACTATCAATATTTTGCGAAGTATTTTTTTCTTTTGTTTCTCCTTTCTTTCTTTACTGCTTTGGCAAATGAATAGAATCAGAAAATGCTCTAACATAATACATCAGGCAATATAGAGTTAAAGCACTGCTTGAGTTCTTTAAGAGTTAGGGACAGATATTAGAATTCACAGGCACTGTAATAGGAGGTAATGTCACTTTAAGACATGTGATACTTTAGAGAGGAGGGATGTATTGAAACAGACTACTGCTACTTACAGCACCGTATAGCAGCCCAGCTCTTACATTTCCCTGCCTAACTCTGCTGTGAAGGCACGGAGTGGGGATGGTCCATTGGTGACTATAAACTGATTCTCATCAGGAAGCTGCACATTATCTCACCATCACTTCAAAGGTCTCGTCAGGCAGAGGTGACGCCAGGAGATGATTTAAAGGTGAAAATGACAAGGTTTCCACCCCTCAAATGTTGGCTCCTTTTCTGACAATACGGTCTGAATGAACCTGATGTCTTCTTTACTGTGGAAATAGGATCGGAGAGAAAAACATTTTTTTATTCCTGATAAAGAAGATTGTTGGGAAGCTCTTTTTTTAAAATCTCATAACTGTGACATAGATGGATTTTAAAAAGTGTTAGATCTTTCCAATGAACACTAATAGAGTACTCTGCTCTTGGCTGGATTTTTCAGGTAAGAAGCCTCTTTAAAGATTTAAGATCCAGAAAGCAGATTTGAAACATACTCAGCCCTGTCTAGGGAACTGTTCAAGGCTGGATGTATTATTTGGGGGAAAACACTAACATCGGAACTACCTCTCTGTAGAGAGTGAGCACAGAGAGAGATAGGCAGGAGGCTCAGAAGTAATGCTGAGAATTAAAGAAAGTTAAATGCGAAGAGAGAAAAAAAGGAAAATATAAATGTCAAGTCACAATAATTTTTTTGAGGGCTAAGATCTATGTGGGTAAAGAAACAAGCAAAAGAAAGCAGAGTCATTGAATAACAGTTAAGTTTTCATTGTGGTGGGATTTTTTTAAAGTTTTGATTAATTCTTAGTGCATTTTAGCAGTGATTCTCTTGCAGGAAATGCATGCCGATCACTTGATCATCTCTGTTTGTCTTTCTGTAATTTGCAGGGTACTCTGAAAAGGCCCTAAAATGCATTCATTGTAGAAGTCACAGGAGGGGTGTTGCTATTTTTCCTCTGTGGAGGAGAATGCATTTATGTTATCCCAATAGTTCTGAAAAGAATGAAGTAAAGTCTGCTATACACAAAAGTAAACAGTGGGCAGTGAAAGTAATTAGAGAGTGGTCCCTCTGAATCACCAAGAGGGTACCAATGGCACCATGCTATTGAAAACAATGTTTTTCTACTTTGTGCTTAATTATAATTATCACTATTTGTCTATTATAGTCCCCAAACCCTCTATCTCACTTCTAAAACCCACAAATTATCCTGTATCATGTGCATAAATATATGTGTATAATGTATATTTTTGCTTTCTGAGCATCATAGTTTTTTTAAGAGTGCCAATTTTGAATAAAGAATGAGGCTACCCTGGGAGGTCACTAGCACGTTTTCAATGTATAGTTGCAATTATTGAAGGGTATCATTTGGCAGTGGAAAGGAAAACAAGAGACAATCTTGTTTCCACTGCCCTCTTTGCTTAAGAGAAAAGCATATAGTTAACCAGATTCTTGTGTAGAAAATGCCTCCAATCACTGGCTGAGTGAGGATGAAGCTTCAAGTTTGATTAATTTGGCAATATGAAATGCAGCATAAGGTGTTGTTTGAGAAATTGGACAATATGTAGCGCAGTTGAGCCTCTGTAGCTCCTAAGATTCTCATAGGTACAGATAAGAGTGTCAAAGTTTCAGTGCCTGAGAAAAGGTATATGTTCATCCATAAATACATGCACCACCTGTATATGCATATTCATCACTCCCATACAGCAAATGCCACAATGGAACCTTAGGAGGCAAAGCAGTATTGTAAATTACAGCAGGCTCTAGGATAGATGCATAGATCTTACATCTGAAACTCATTCTGGCTGAAGATAATTCTTTCTGATTTTAAGTCCAGCCAGAAAGATCAGATATATCGGATGACAACATGCCTCTGAGAAATGATTACTTAGTTTAGAAGACAGCATTGAGATTAAAAATTCATGACTGTAGAATTAAAAAAAAAAAAAGAACCCACTTTCTCCTTTCAGGCTTATGTCAGACTTGCAATGAAGTTAGAATGAACCAGAGTCTGCAGCTTTTCAATTCCTGAGATAACTATAGTTTTCAGATCATTGTGTAAAGTCAGGTTTTTAGTTGGCATGTAATGTTTCCAACTGCCTAATTAACAGAAACTTTATTTTTGTATTTTGGCAATCCTTGGAATTTTATTTTGCAGAATTTAAAAAATGCATTTATGATCTTCTGGAAAGGGTTTTGCCTCAATTCCAGTTCCTGGCATGACCTCTGCTGGATCGTTATTTCTCACCAGCCAAGTAGCAAAGGAACATGACGTCTGAGACCTCCCTTTCTTCATCAGTGGGGCTGACTGAGCTGGGGGTTTGAAACCAGGGGTGACCTTTTGTGTCTCATGTTCTCTTTAGAGAATGGCAATGGTCTCTGCAATGTCCTGGGTCCTGTACTTGTGGATAAGTGCTTGTGCGATGCTGCTCTGTCATGGGTCGCTTCAGCATACCTTCCAACAGCACCACCTGCACAGACCAGGTAAGGCGGGGCTGGCTCACTGCAGCCTCCTCCACGTTCACCCCTGTCTCCTTAACAGATGGCCGAGTGCAAGTGACAGAAAGTGCTACAGTGTGGGCAGCTGGCCTTTGAGTCTCAAGACATATTGTTGGCTGGGAGCTCTGGGGGCAGGAGAGTATATGAAAATGCCTTAGAGGTCTTTCTATTTATTTCTCCAAAAAGTGGCTTTCTCTAAGCGACCCCTCCACACCCTTCCACATACCTGGATAAATAGAAGTCTTTTGTTATTTATGCATGCTTTGGCCAATAGCACAACATTCTGCAAAAGGTGGTAGATAACTTTTAAGACTTGAGGATTTTTTGGGGGGGGAGGGTATTATCTTTGCATGTTTACTTCTGGAATGCTCTCACCTAGTGCAGATACTATAACATCAGTTTCGATGAGGCTAAGGATTGTGTTACAGATGTTAGTCCTCAAACTAACTTTAGAAGTTGTCAATGAAAAAGAAATTCAAAAGTGACTTACTATTTCTTGTCTGATTTAATTGGCCTTCTTTCTTTTCTCCCTTCACTTTCTGTTCTTCTAGCATGTTCAGTAGCTTTTTCTTTTGTTTCTCTCTCTCTTCCTCGTTTCCTTTCTAAATTCTTTTTTATTTTTGTTCTCCTTTTTGGCAGTTTTAGGAAAAAATTTCTTCTCGTCATTATTTTTTGTTTTTCCTACATAGAATTTTTAGTTCTGGACTCATTTTGCTTTCGTTGTCTGCCCATTTAAAGCATATTTCTTATCCTTTGCTGGCTTTTCTCTTCGGGGTAGATTTTTCTCTCCTCCTTGGAGCGTTGTCCGGTTTTCTTATTCCAGTTCCTCCCAGTTCTATTGTGCTTGCCTTCCCAGGAGGATTTCCTTCCGCGTTCCCTTTAGCTGGGGTCTTCGAATCCTCTCACTCCATCCCCTCCCCCCACCCCCTCCCTGCTTCTGGTGGTCAAGTTCAGCCTCTGGGGACCAGTTGCGCTGAGTTCCCGAAGGTCGTCAGTTCTGAAGAGCTGGGGCCCTTCAACCCCCCTGCAAATCCCTCGCTGTCCTTGTATCCGCCCTGCTTCTTTCTGCTGCGGGTCCGGGGTCCACGGCCCGGTCTCTCCCTGGCTCTGGGGCAGGCCTGAGCACCAGTCGGGGGCTCCACAGCACCGTCCTCGGAGCCACCTCCCGGTCCCCCTCGCTGTCTCCAGGGCGGGCTCAGCTTCCAGTCTGGGGCAGGCTCGCGAGCGTGGTGCAGCCCCGTCCCTCTGCGCGGGCTCCAGGCTGCGGTCCAGAGCGAACCACCCAGGCTGAAGCGCAGGGCGTCAGCGGCCTGTGCGCCCGGGTCCCCAGCCCACTTCCTTCCCCAACCCTGGGTCAGGGAATGAAGGCGAGGGGGCGCGGGTGCCCCTGCAGGTGGGCATGGAAACCGCGCTGTCTCTGCTGCCCGCTTGTATTTGTGCGTCCTGTGTCCAGAGCCTGGCGTGATGGAGGGAACACAACCGTGGATTTGGGGATCCCTGTGTCCCTGTTTTACCTTCAATCACTTAATCACCAATTTGTTCACCAAGAAATGTTCCTGCAGTCATACAAATACTGTGGAAGATCTGCCTTCTTTGTGTATCTCAACAATAAGAATTCATAATGAAAACACCTACTAATGTAAGTAGTTCAGACAGGGTTCTCAGGGTTAATTCACGCTATTTAGTTAAGTCCCTATGAAAGTGGATGTAGTGCCCAGCTCCTTCGCCTCTGGAAAGGGAAATTCCGAGGGCTTGGTTAACTTGTCTTAGGCAGAAAAGCCAGTAGCTGTTCCTGATTTCCCCTCCAGTGCTGTGTCTACGGGAGGGAAAAATGGCCAGGCCAAGTAACCTCGGGGGGGGGCGGGGCATGAATCATGTAATACTCGTGTAATTTGTGAAAACTTCCAAGTTATGGAACACATGGACTCACTCGAGCTACAAACCCATTCTGAGAGGAGACAGAGGTAGAACTGGTGAGGACAGCATATTTTAAGTCTGTCACTTAACATGACATGACCTTGGCCCAGTGGCTTTTCTTCCCTGAGCTTATTTCTCCATTTGGAAATGTGTTGGGGATATAAATAAATTAACTTCCAAGAAAGTATTTGCAAACTGTAAAGTTATTCATAAATATCAGGAATTACTGATGTCCCATTTAATGGATGACAACCTGCAAGTCGGATGTTGAATGACTCCAGTTTTAATCTACACAACCAGGATAGGACCCTAGTTGGTTTTTCTCCTTTGCTGTTGTTTCTTTTTAAATCAGGTGCTACATGGCTAGAACATACCACCAGATGCTGTGGGTGTTATTTTATCCTCTATGTGTGTAATCCGGCAATAGTCCACTTCAGTTTGCAAAAAGCTTTCATGTAGATTGTCTCTAGTAATCAGTTAATGTATGTTTTTTGGTGGGAGGTCATGGCTGTTATGGGTAATAAATTTATGTCTTTCTAGAGATTACTATTAAAATATCGTATTTTTAAACTGAAATTCATATTGGGTTCTGACTGAAATTAAATTCTATGTTTATTTTTTCTGTTGTCTCAGAATTTACTTATTACCAAGCAATGCATAGTCAAACTGTACTTCGGATACCCCATAAACTGTAGCATTGAAATCAATTTCAGCTCCAAGTGCTTACATGTTGGAGACCCATCTTTGCTCCATTGCTGAAAAGAAGAAACTATAAATATCCCTTTTTAGATGCAAAGAGATTAAAATTATATTAAGCTGAAAGTCCGATGGTTTTGGGTAATACGATTATTCAACTTTCTTGGGTTTTGGGGGCAATAACTGCAAAGATTAAAGTGATAGATCTTGGTCATAGCAATATTCTTGATTATTTCAGCCAGACTCCTTAATACAATCTTCTGTTTTTATTTTAAGGGTAAGAATATGCTTTTTCTGATGAGAGCTGTGACGTTTTTCTTTGTGGGTCTTAAATCTTCAGGGACACTAATGAAATGTGTATGAAAACAAGAGAGAAATCAGGGCCAGTTATCTGTGACAATCCACCCCTAAATGAGCAAATAAATAAATAAATAGCTGGATAAATGAGCAAAAAGGAAAAAGCATAATCTCATTTTCTCAATCGGTTAAAACAAGTGACATGATGAAAAAAAATGAGACACCAGCAGACCCTGAGCTTTGCTACATTTGCCTAAACTTGAAAAATCACCCCCTTCATAAAGCAAGAGCAGGCAGACTCCGCCTGCATACCAAGTATCCAGGAAATGTGCAAAATGACAAATTTCTCACTTGGGCCCCTGAACAGGGGGAGATGAAGGCTTTACAGCTGCCCCTCACCTGCTAAGGAATGGCTGCCCCTCCACCTCCCGCCAGCCCCTTCCAGACAGCTCTCCTGTCCCTTCTACAGTAAGACTGACAGTGTTCCAGTCACGAGCAGCCAATTTCAGTCTTTCAGGAAATAATCCACTACATTGACAGATGAGTGGAATTTGAAGCAATGTTCCCCTCTTTCAGACTGGGCTGCACCTGGATGGCATCAGCCAGCCAGGGTCCGTTAGGGGAAATGGTTAGAGATTTAGGCCAATTTCTGCTGTCATACATGAAATTGGAACAGTATTTTTGTGAGGCCATGAATTTGTGATCTGTCTTCTCAGTGCAGTGGGTTTATACACAAAACAGAATGAGAATATGCTAACTAGAAAATGGACTGGTTTTAATGTATTCGCCTGCAGTCTCTAAGTACTTCCTATTTTTCATATTTATAGTATTAGGAATGCACCATTTATTTTCAGTTACTCACTAGTTAAGGAAGATTAAAATAGTCAATCAAATGAAAGTGAGTTTTAAAATTACATAAATGAGTAAAATGTGCTATGGATTAACAGATATATAATTTTGATAATTTAGTATTTGGCTAGATCATGTTTTTATTTGAGGAACGATGTAGGAAGTTACCATAACAACTTGAAGAATATCTGTGCCTCTTCCTCTTTTTTATTTTTTTCATACTAAAGCCATAGCAAGGACACTGAATTTAAATAAGACAGACTGAACAATGATAATTTAAAAGTGGTATTCCTATTGTTTCAGGTAATTAAAATAGACAGCTTCAACTCTTTATAATTACCAGTGTTTGTGAACAGGGGAAAAAAAGGATGAAATTGCCAAATGTAGCTTTTAATTTGAGTTGTTTGCCTTTATGGAAATATAAATTATGACAGGTGTTTTAATGGTTACTTAATTTTGGGTGTGTGGGTTGGTGTGTGTGGGGTGTCCTTGAAACTTAATAAAACATGGATTATCTCAAAATTCTTTAGCAAGAAAAGAGTCCTCAGGATTCTTTTGTAATTTAAAATTGCATAGATAAATTACAAGAGACAAGAAGTTATAAGTATCTAATGAATCATTTATTCTTCAGTCACTGCTATTTTATTGACGGGGTTATATGAAAATGATATATAAAAAGATTACACTGAATAGAATTGTCTATATAATTTATACTTGACAAGATTTAAAGCTATATTAAGCAAACTATGTATGTTAGAAGTACTCATTTATGACTTCATTATTATATACTGAACATCACCATCTACTTTAAAATACGGTATTTTTTGTTAAATAACTCAGAAATATGCCTAGACACCTTACATTTATTTTTACCTTTCCATTCAACACTACTTTTTAGAAAATGACTTAAGGAATATGCATTAGAATACCAAGATGCATTACAGTTAAGGGTTGTTTTATACTTTTAATATAAAAGAAATAGTGTGTACAACTGTGGTTGCATATTGGCTTTTTAACAATTCCTACCCAAGTGAGGTCGCTAAGCATAGTGAATTGGTCTAAAGATTAGAGCAGACAGGTTGTTATTTTGTGTAAACTGGGGATAGTAATAATCCATTGATCATCTGATGGATGATATTGACCTCATCCTAAAGTCAGAGTGCAGCTATGGACATTTGATAAATCTTAAAATATCAAAACAAAGTAGGGATGAAAATAAATTTCTCCTGTCAGCCCATGAACTTTTAAGAAAACGGTTATAGTTCTGTATTAAGTGGGTACTGATTTGAGCTCAAGCCTACTGCTTCAATTCATAGTTAAGGAAAATAGTGTGATACCACACTCCAAACAAAAATATTTAGAAGTGGCACATATGAACATTAATTTTCAACTGCTAATTTCTTAAAGTTTAAAATGATGATTTGAACTCTTCTAAAAAAACCTGTTTCAAGTTTAAACCCTGCTTCCAAAATCTCAGCTTTTGAGGGCACCAAAACTGTTGTGCCATTTTTCAAAAACAATTTGGCAATGACTCTCAAAGCATGAAATGTGTAAATCTTAACACACAGTTCCATTTCTAGATACATAAAGTAAAAAAATATTGGAAAATGTGAAAAGATTTATGTATGTTAAGGTATAGTCATTGCAACAATGGTTTTAATGTCAAAAAATGAGATCAGTTTCATCTCCATCAAAATGGGGTTGGTAAAATAAATCATAGCATAACTCCACTCAATGGGATTCAGGGAAGCCATTACAAAGGATGAGATATGTTTATGTATGGTCATATGGAAAAGTGTCCAAGATATACTGTGTGAGGAAAACAATGAACAGAATACTCTGCTTCAAAATTATTTTTTGAGAAAAAAATCATATTTGCACATGCACAAAAAATGTCAAAAAGGAGGTAAACATCCTTTAGAAAATACTAGTTAAATCTAGTGAAAGGACTGGAATGAACTACACTTCTTAATTACTATAATTTTGTATTTTTTATTTACTCTTGCTCTGAGCATATATTGGTTTTAATAAAAAGCTTAAAATATTATCTATAGAGAGCTTCAATTGTAAAGTTAGAGATCTATCACCATTTCCAGATGAAGAAAAAAATAAGAGAATATAAATAAGAAAATATCATAAGGCCCTTTCCTTCTTAGAGCCTCAATGTAATAAAATGTTTAGGCCAGCATTTCTCAAATTATACTTCATAAAAACTCTCCCCTCAAGATTCTCCTTGTGAAAAATATTGATTACTGGGAAAGCACGGATGTGTGGTATGTTCACTTTTTGGAATTTTGCAGTGAGGGTAAATGTATGAAGGTTCTGGAAAGATTTGCAGATAAGAAACTTGATTTGATTTAACTAAAATTTTCTAAACTGTTTTTATTCAGGCAACATCTACAGTATCTATTCACATCACATGCATTAAGAAATGTGGGCCAAAGTAATGTGGAATCCTGTGCTATTCACCCTTAAATTTCTCACTATTACTAAGGTACTTGATTTGTAGTAAGTGCTCAGAAAACACGTGTTAAATTATTAAGCAGAGAAAGAATGTTCTGTTGGAATCTGATACTCTTCCTTTGGTGTTACTACTTGTGTGTGAATGTTTAGGTGTATGAATGTTTAGGTAAGTGAATGTAATGGTATATAGGTATTTGTGTGAGTGTGTATTTACAATTTGTATCTCAAATGGAGAGTGATAATAACATTAAATGATCAGTGTAACATATGCATTTATGGGTATATAATGTAGATATTTAACTCTATTCAATATTCATGAAAAATAATACAATTTTTATACTTTAGCAAGTATATTTATGGGTACATTATAAGTAGGGAACATATATTTATAAATGTTCCCTAAGGATTTTTAGTTGCAATATGGGCCACCCCACCGATAGTTTTAAAAGTTCTTACAAGGGTGGTTTGAGAGACTGAAAAGGAAGATTTGCTCAGCAAATAGCTAAAGGCCTTTTACATTTCAAATCTTTTGAAACCAATAGAAAAATTCATTTTATCTTTGTAACAGAAAGGACATAAGACTGGATGAACAATTTTTCCTTTCTTTAGGGTAAAGAAAGATGAATTCTTTTGTCAACAGTGTATGCAAACTAATTGAATCCCCCAAATATAATGTCCTCAAAGCAGATAGGGAACTCTCTTGGCCTATTATTTCTTTCTGCTTCCCCAACTTTATGTCATAAAGGTCCAGAGGGGGGGGAAAGCAATGGTATAATCAAAGATTTTCTCTTAGAAGATGGATTGAATGCTGAGCAATCTACTTATTCATTAAGTGGACCCTTCCTTCATGGGGGAAGGGGTCCACTCAAGTCTTACCCTATGCCCAGGAACACAGAACACCTACATCCTCAGGTGTGGCCATTGTTCTACTGATACTATTACCCGCTGCATTTATTATTGCTGCACTTTCTCTTGTAGGGTGCCTCCATGTCATTCAGTAATAAGTTCAAGTTAACTGAGTCTCCATACATCTATGGGGTTTTTCTTATTTCTCCCTTGTGTGGATGGAGAATGGACAGATTGAGTCACATTCTTTGAAATGAATATGGAATGTCAGCTCCTGGGTTTAGGTGAATCACCATACAGTGTTGGGGGCAAGTGATCTAATGCACCTGAAATTAACCATGTGTCCTGGATTATGGCCAAAAGACCAGTAGGACCTACTTCCCATGGAAAAATATTGAGTAGGAATTCAATAAATATTTGCTTATCACACTGGATTTAGTGAAGCAAGAACTTTATGTCCTCTAAAATTCAACTCTTAGTAGGAAAGGAGCATATTAATGTCTAATGATAATGATGGATGAGCACCAGAGTAGGAGTCAGAGGCTGTATCTGACAGGCTCTCATCTAAATTATCAAATTGCAAGGGTCCAGATGAGGCAATGAAAGAAATCAGTGATGTTCTTATTGCCCCTTAGCTCCAAAAAGATGATCCATGTATTTAATCCATGATGTATAGTCTGTCAAATAATGAAGCTTTAAATGGCCCAGATAACTGATTTATTCATTTTATCTGTTTAATACATCAAGATTCAGCACAAAAATTACCTTTGAATACTTAAAAAGGCTTTTAGCTGAAACTATTTAAAATCTTTCTGGTGGGCAAGGCAAGACCTACATGGTAACAAAAATATATTGAGCCAGCTTAGGGGCCAAGCATTAAGAATTGTTGAAGACTGTGGCAATCCAAGAGCATATACAGTACATATTTAGAGGGGACAGTGTATCCTTACCTCTACCTGAGATAAGCCCAATGTGGGTAAATCATCTAATATCTCAAGGCAAACCAGAAACTTAAAATTTTATGTATGATTTCTTTACCTTGCAGAAGTCAGGGGAGGGCCAAGCAAAACCTGACTTCAGGCTCTGTCCCACTCACAGATTGTGCATAATCTCAGAGGAGATTATCTCCAGCTTCAGCATTTTATAAGTCCTAATAAATTCATCAAATATCTTTATATGAGCAGCATGAAAGGAGTAAGTATAGGGAGGCCCAAAGAGGATAGTTTAGGCACCTCTATCTCGGCCTGATTTAAATTATGCTCACACTTTAGTCTTACCCCAAGTTAGGCCAACAGACTACAACATTGTGAATCTGAGCCTCTTACAGGTTGCTGAATTGAATTGTATCACTAAGACGCCAGTAAACACAGAAATTTTATAAAGTGAAGACAGTGTTCTAATCAGAGGTCTCATTTAAATTTCAGCTAAAAATCAATTAATTTTCTGTTAGATTAAGGTTCAGAGAAAAAGTAATCAGTAAATGTAATAAAACAGAGAAGTATCAGGCAACACAGTAATGCCTATATAAAACTCTTAATTTAATGCTTTATTAAAGTTCTCAAAATCTAGTATGCAGCCCACTAGTGGGTTATAAATATGTCTTGAAACCCAGGGTTTCTTTTCTTTTTTTTCTTTCAGGCAAATGATTTAAGATTTCATGTGGATTCATTTTATATAAGAATAAAAGCCATTTGTTAGTAAACCAACTAAGTTATCATTCTACTGGAAATGACATATAACTAAGGTTTGCTGAGCTTTCTTAGTTGAGTATTCTACTAAGAAAATTGGCTGCCAGCTCTTGGAAACATAGCAAAGTTCTTGCATGCAAATAATTAGAATTTAGCCAGTTTTAGGAAGGATAATTTGTTATCAGTGTATCACGAGGTGTTGTTTTAAATTGTGAGTGATTTTCAATTGCTGTGGTTCTTGCTTTTTAATTATAAATTAGTGTTTGTTTAGTTTCCTCATTATTGATGAAGTTTTCTGTGAGATGTTTAGTTAACCCTATAGTATGAGTGACACATGTTTACATATTTTGTATTTCAGATTTTCTGAAGACTGAGTCATTACTGAATTGCGGTTCAGAAATGATTCATCTATATTCTTATTGCTAAAACATAGTATAGATAATCACCTTCAAGTTTGCTTATATGTGACATTTGCATGTGACTTTTTAAATATGAGCTATGAACTTCTGCAACACAGTCTTATGATTATAATGTTTTTCTTTTATTTTTATGTCCATAGGAATTGTTATATAAAGAAAGAGCAGGTGAATGGATTTGTCTTATTTTATAAAAATAATTAGTGATTCAAAAATGCTTCTTCCAAGAATTTATCACCTAAGGATTTTTCTACTGGGAAGCAGAAACAAATAAGAATTGGATTCTTTTACCTCTTTAGTGTGCTATGGCCAGCAAAGTTTGAATGCCACTTTTATAAAAAACAAAACAAAAAAAAACTGTACATAGACGTCAGCCTTCATAGAACTCTGAATTAAAAAAATAGATGTGGTTGTAAAAAAATAAAGCCCTTTTCTGAAATAGAATAATAAAAGAGATGAGAACATGCTATGTAGAAGCTCTTCAGATGAGGTCTTATTAAATTCAATTGGTTTGGTAGCTTCATGCTGAAAATGCAGGACAGGATTCCATGTCCTGAGAGGTGCATGGGAATTGAGGTCAGTGGGTGAACATTTATAGGGCAACATTTTTGACAGCAGCTCCCAGGGTTGTTTAGAAGGAAGAAAAAATTATAGTGTGCATGTTGCCAATTTCCAGCCTTCTACCTATCACAGGCCTACATAATCAATAACAGTGAATTTTCCTGCACATCCTGGATGTGGTTTCAGAATCTTTTTCAATCTTTCTCCAGGTACTGCCTGTCAGTTAATTGACACCAGCATGCAAGTGGAGACTATGACCACCCCCCATGCAGCTAACAGGCTAACCATTTCCAGAATCCCTCTTTTATCCAAAAATAATGTTAAAATAAATAAATAAATGAATGAATAAAGCAAGCATGCCACAATACTATTCTTTTCATTAAAAGAAAAAACTAAATTGTAATTAAATTCAAAGAGCCATTCATGACTACTAGATAGTACTTCTTAAGATAGCACTGTTTAGACAATTCTATTGACTTCTGACAGTTACACAAATTTCTTTGTATTATTTCTAGGAAGATTGGGTTCCTCTCTCCATTCTTATCTAACTCTGTGTCTAAGATACACACCTTCCAGTGATATGAGTTCTACCTGAACAGTGGCTGTGCAATCAAAAAGCAGGAAGCCATTCATTCTTAGCAGAGAAGACTCAGAAAGCCCTCACGTTGAGGAGTGATTTTGTGTTGGGTTTTGAAGAGTTGTCTGGTAGGAAAAGATCAAGGATGGCCTATTCAACCTGGACTAGCACAAGTACAGACTTAGGGGTGGCTCAGGGATAAGGGGGGCATTGGCCCTGGAAGGCTGGAGGTGATGCCCCATTTAAAAAACATTTGCATTATTCCAATTATAGGGGCCCACGCCTCCTTCCAAGTTACTGTTTTACATTCCAAAAGCTGTCTTGATGACACTGGTGATCACAGATGGAGAATTAGGCAAGATGGAAGCAAAGAGCTCCAGTGTCACAATGAAACAAGGCAGTCAATTATCAAAGATGTAAGAATTGTACACTGAGCCCTGTGAGGCATTCACACTTTTGCATTAATCTTATCTTTGTGCAGTAAAAGACAAAATACATCACTTGTGTCAATTTAAATGTCTGTTTATTAAAGGAAGCCACATGTTTCTAACTCAAAGCCAGCAGAGATTAATTTTTATTTTTAACATACAACAAATTTAATGCCTGAATTCACAAATGTTTATTGACCACCTATTAGAATCAAAGAATTACACTTTCAATAATAGAAAGGATAATTTGTTATACTCACTGTTTCAATGTTGATTTCCTCACCAGATCTGTGAGCCTAGTGTACCTGATAGTCTGGCTGGCACACAGTGAGGATAAATAAGTACTTGCTGAATGAATAAATGAATGAATAAATGATCCCAAACAGTGTATATTTTGCATAGTCCTCATAATAACCTTGTGAGGTAGAAATTTTCCCAGTTTATCATTGAAGACATGAAGAACATGTACAAAAATAAATTCGTCGACTTGATCAAGGCCATCTTGCTTGAGAGAGCAAGCTGGGGATTTTTCCAGCTTTTGACTATGGCTCATTATACTCAGTGCCTGCTATGTACAGGCCCCAATGTAAGATGTTTCTTAAGCTGCAGCATGACATTTGATCTGCAACAGAGCCCTCTAAGGCCCCTGTTATCCCATCAAACAATCACATCAAAATGAGGATAGTAAATGATAATGGTGAGAAGAAAATGTAGGTTGTTGTGTACTCTCAGTTCAGGGCCCCTTCCATCATATGAAAGGACTATTTTTATGAATATCAGCAAGGTGGTGTTGAGTGGCTGAAAAGACGCAATAGGTTACTATGTTGAGGAGCACTGTTCTACTTTAGTCAGGTGTCTATATCTTGGACACTCTCTTAGGGACTTTCTCGTCACCAGAACAAAATTTTAACAAAACTTAAAGGAGGAGAGGTTTATTTTGCCTCACATTTTCTAAAGTTTCAGTGTGTGCTTGGCAGACTCAAATGAAGAAATAGCATGGTGGAAGGACCTGGCTTGGAGGAAAGCTCATATTATGGCCACCAGGAACAAGAGAGATAAGAGAAGACAAAGAGAGGGAGATAATACACTTTGAGGTTATGCCTTCAGTGACCCTTGGTCTTAGTCACTTTCTTTATCACTGGGATGAAACTCCCAGTTTAAGGGAAGAAAAGTTTACTTTGGCACACAGTTTGTAGACGTTTCAGTCCATGGTCAGCTGGTTTCAAGGCAGGACAGCATGGCACAGGGGCATGGTGGAAGAGAAACAGAGAGACTCCAGAGGAGCTGGGGAGGGTGATATACCTTTCCAGACCATACCCTCAGTGACCCACATCTTCTGACCAGACCCTACCTCCTAACAGCAAGTCAGCTATAAATCCCACAATCCAATCACCTTCTAAAAGCCCTGTCTATGAGTGGATGAGGTTCTTGGGAGAAGTCCAGATATAAACCATAATACCCACCTCTAACCAGGTACTACCTCCTAACAGACACTAAGCTGCTAAACTAATTAGTGGATTAATCCACTGATGAGTATAGTGCCCCCATGATCCAATCACCTTCTAAACATATAAGGCTTTTTGGAGATCCTCTGATCTAAACCATAACAGGCATCTTGTTTGGTTGGTGTATATCATGGGGTGGTTTTGAGTACAGTGGCTGAGTAATGCTGCAGTATTTATTTTGCTATACAGACAAGCCTAGCTGGACACATGCTTTCATTCCTTTTTGACTGAACAGTCCCTCGTTTGCAAATACTTTTTACAGGGATACTGCTTTCTGATAAATTTTTCTTCAGAATTTGGAGACTTTTTGTGCTCCATACAGGGCAACAGTAGCATAGGATAAATCTGCATTTATTAGACTTGGTGTTCATGTAGATTTTCTGTTAGACTTACAAAGGAGTTATAAATTATTCACACTGGAAAAGAATTCTCTCCAACTACAATTTAACTTTTTTGATAAGATTTTTTGGCATTTATCACATTGAGACTTTATAAATTATGTAGAGTATTGTAAAGTGGACTGACCTTTCTGGTAAGTGATTTGATCATTTGCAGTAGTGCTTTTTGCTAAAATATTGAATTTGCTGTCTTTCAAATAAACCTTGCTAGACTTGTAACACAATAACAGGTAAAAATTGCTTGTACAATCATACTAGAAATCTCCTTTCCAATTCCTGTCATTAGCAAAATAAATGCCTTCCTTGGATCTAAAAATATCCCCCTGGTTAGTGATGACAAGTTCGTGTCACTCAGTCCATTCTCTCTGTTGTAGATATTGCTAATCAATCACGGCATGTTTTATGTGAACCCAGGTTCAACCTCTGCATCCTCCTAACTCTAATACTCCAGTCATTGAGTTATTAAAGGAAACAGGAATGATTCCAAAAACAATTACAACAACTATCCTGAGAATAATCATCCCCCACTTGCCATGTGAACATGGACTTGTTTAGTTTTGAGATGTTATCAATTCCTGATCTAGGCTACTTTTTTCTATAATTCAGTTGTACAATGGGCCATGCTATTCATTTGAAAGTAATGATTTAAATGATAGAATAAGCTAATATTTGTTATGTACTTAGTATGATTCCTGAAATAGGGTAGGTATCCAATAAGGGTAACATTTACTTACATTCTTGGGAATCAGGTTAAAGAGTTGATTTGATTGTAGGTCTTTTACCCAACCTCACCCTCATTGTTGCCAGTAATTTGTCTTAAGGAATTATTAGGGAAATGGACAGCACAGTGTAGGAGATAAACCAGGTATTCCCATCCCTATCATTATTACATTTATTTGCTCTTAGTGTAAGTCAGTGTAACTCTCCATGCCTTCACCTACTGAACAGTGATCCCTGTTTAAAATCCCTATGTTGCAAGCATGAGTAGGGAATAAACTCTGAGTTCTCTACTGCACAGTAGGTGTTCAGTGCATGGTATTTTAATGCATTGTTTTATAAATATATGAATATCAGAGCAAAGATATGATAGACTGCTTAATACTCTTATACTCATAATATTTTATTGTGTAAAATAGATGTACATAGAAATTTTACAACTCAGACTTAGTTATTCTCTCATGATTGCATCTGTGTCTTCTGATAATAAAACCCATATAATTGGTATAGGAAAAAGATTTTATGTTTAATTTCTATTCTGAGCTATATGATAGTTGGCCATGAGTTCTAAGTCAGTATGAACAGGTCAAAATGTACAGTATTCTTTTTCCAATAGCGTGTTTTATTTTTTTTTAATTTTTGGTACTGAGGATTGAACTCGGGTCCTTGCACTTAGGAGGCAAGTGGCAGAACCACTGAGCTAAATCCCCAGCCCAACAGCATGTTGTTTATGTAATTATATACTACTGAAGAGCTCTAGTCAAGAAATTTAGTGGTATCTGTGTGATGCCAACTAATAGGGAATTTTGGCTAATTTAAGGAATTGGCCAATAACTGATTAAATGGAAACAGTACAAATATTAGCCTGGCTGTTTTCTGACTCTCATATGGGAATGTAACTCTATTGTAACTTTATTAAAACAGCATGAAATCTTATATCATCTATTTATACTTCCTCAAGTGTTCTTTTTATTTATTTTTATTATATTTTCAAGTGCTGAGGATTGAACGCAGAGCTTCACACTTGCTAAATACATGCTCTACCACTGTGCTATACCTCCAGCCCATTTTCTTTTTGTTAAATTTGTTGTTTCTTAATCTATCTCTCCTTTGTTATAGGACTCAACTACTAAAAGGAGACAACCAGGAATCCGTTGATAAATACAATGGTATCTAAGGATCCACATGACTTATCTCAGCATACCATTTATGTCTTTCAGCTAACTGTTCTACGTTTTCTATTCCCAGTAGAAAACAATATCTTTGTATATTAAGAACTACCTAAGTAACATAGTATCTAATGTTTTGAGATTAGATAGAATGAAAAAAATTTAAAAAGAGGTGTCAGTGGCCTGTTTTTTCTATTTCAAGACTCTAGAGATTTTGATCTAGCATAAGAGGATAACCTGTACAGTTAAACACTATAGATTAAAGATATAAGATGGCCATAACTTTGCAATTAATGTTTCAAAGTCTCCTAAGAGCTATACTCAACAGGCACTAGCTCACTATTGAAGAGGTCAAAAGGTGTGTAGAAGCCTTACTGACTTCTTTGATAAAAGTTCATTATCTTTTTTTTTACTTTGCTCATTACCATACTTCAAAAATGCTCTTAAGTATCTCTGGCAAGCAGAACATCTGAGTAATTTTACAGTAGTGTAAAGGATTTATTAATTATAATCTTTTCATGAGTCTATTTATATTCAATTGTAACATTAATAGGCTGCCAAAACAAACTAGAGTTAATTGTATTTAATTAAATTGTTAAAAACAAGTCAGGGTAGTTTATTATTATCGTAAGCAGAAAGCCGTATTGATGTACTTGTTTATGTGAATAAGATCTGGTGTAAAGTTCTTTCTACCAGTTACAGTATTATTCATCAAATAAAAGCAATATTAAAATACTAATGTGGGAAAGTTGTCATCATAATAGAACATTTGGAAGTGGAAGATTCCCATAGTATTTGTAATCTCATATCCAGTGTTGCATCAATAAAAAGCAGACATCCTTCCTTCCTAGTATGGCCTCTGGGAAACTACATGGCCATTCATTCATCCTTCCTTTCTCTCTCCATGAGTTGGTGGGAGAAGTGTCTAGGATTTGGGTCATGGATGCCAGGAAAAAACAATGGTTCAAATAAGACCAGAAGAAGTCATAGTAGACTGTACTGAGAGTAAAGTATAGAGTTCAGGCAAAAAGGAATTCTCCATAAAGATGCTAGTATTCCTTTTGGTCAGGAGGCAGAAAGTAAGGTATGCTAGAAAACTCAGAAGATCAAGGAAAGACATTGCTTTGTTATTGCAAACTACATGCACATGCTTCAGAGACAGCAGGAGGCAGAGAAGAAGCTAACTTTGGAAGAAAAAGATTTACATATATATTAAATTAATATTTTCACTAAAAATTATTGTGTGCCTGTCAGTGTGCTAAGCCTTACATATTGCTTCTTTAATCTCTGTACTACTACTATGAGGTAGTTAATCTTCTCTTCTTTTTACCAGTGAGGGACATAAGACTCAGGGGCTTAAGTAATTTGCCCAACATAGTGAAGCTAGGATTTGAAATAGGGCAGTCTGGTTCTAGATCCCCTGCTTTCTAATGATTACAATAAAGAAACTTTGCCTCTGCTAGTATCATTACTTTTAGTGGAGAGGGACAGTATTATGATGGAAATAAAGGTCTGTCAAGAAAAAAAAGGTCATGGTCACAAATCACTCCTAATCTCAAAGGCTAAGGACAACAAAAGTGCATATCTTGTTAGTGCTACTGTCCTCTTTCTGAGGTTGGCTAAAGTCTGAGCTACTTACAGAATTCAGAGCAGCATCTAATTGAAATAGGTTTGTTCATCGTGGTATAAAAAAGGGTTTTGGAGGGTTTATCATCAGCAAATATATGCTGCAATCTGGAGGTATCCCAAGTCACTTCTGCTTACAACTCATTGACCAGACCTGGTCACATGACTGAACCCAAATGTCATGGGACCATGAAGTACAGCCATGTTTTCAGAAGGCAGGCAATAAGAAATGTTTGGTAAACAATTTTTATCATGGCCATAATGTACCTTAGTGGTTAAGAAATGATATTTCCTTTGTCATAGTATCCAGCTAAGATACCCAAGTTCAGATATCTTGATTTATATCTGTATCTGGATGAGGCTCCAGAAACTTCAGTTACTTTTCTATAAAGAAAGAAAAAAAATGATATACTAAAGGAGGGGATAATCCAGTGATTGAATCTGAGGCACCACAAATACAAAGGAACCTAAAGGAAGAAACCCAAGCATATACTGATAAAAACAGTGGTACCTAAATGTCCACAGGATTCATCCCAGTTTATGTTCTTCACCTATACTGCTATGTGTTCTTGTATTTTCTATCTAAAATCTAGGTGGTTTTGCTTTGTTTTTGTATAGGTGTCTTTTCAATGAATGGATGTCACATGACCCTGCTTCTCCTTTGATTTAATGTGATGCCAACTTTTGAGGCTGTGTGTGCTCCTGTCCTTTTCTCTATTGAGATTCTTTCCAATAGCAAAGGGCAAATGCTCCCATTTGCTCACTCTCTTCCTTTTCTTTCCTTCACCTTCTCATTTTTGTGAGTCTAATCTATGACCTGACTGCCACACTTATTCTACTTGGGAATAAATGGTCAAAGTATCTGATACTACATTATCTAGGATGCTGTGGCTTACTTTAGATGGAATTTTACAGCACCTACTTAGGAAGTAGGTGATTTTTTTTATTATATTGGATATTTCTTCTTTTCATTTCTAGAACTCTACCTCCTAGTTGGCAGGCAGAGAAATCAGTTATGGATCAAATGCACCCAGTTGTCATGGATTAATGCATGTAAATGCTTTGATGACAGCAGGAGACAAAGGCTTGTATGGGTGGATGCTGACCTTGGAGGAAAAAAATTAATGAAGCTAGGAAAACAGTGATAGTAGAGAACATTGCAATTTTAGGTGCTAAATGACTTATTTTCAAACCCTAGGAACACGGTAATATTATTGCTTTCCTCCTTCCTTTAATTAAGTGCTCTTATAATGCATAGTGACCTTGGCTGAAGAAAAGTTGTTTTAGGGAGAATAAGGATTCCTGACTGATCTTATTTAATGAACAGAGTTTTTCCTTATTACCTTACAAAAAGCAGTGCTGATGGGCAGAGCAGAAAAAGCTGCAATCCACCATTGTGAGGCTGCAGGAAGAGGAAAAAGAACAGGAACACTAGTTTGATCCACCAATAAATCTATGTGTCACAAATATCATTACCAAGTGCTGTTTTCCTGTGGAGAGTTCAGGAAGACAACGTGTACATATCAGGTTTTGTTCTGTGAAATGCAGCTTTATATTTGACCTCCCATCTTGTAGGAGTAGAATAAGGCTGAGGCAATTATTTTTGTCAACATTTTAAAGGATTCTCTAGACTATCTCCTTGCTACACACACACACACACACACACACACACACACACACACACACA
>NW_004624773.1:2554905-2592724 GCF_000247695.1 Heterocephalus glaber
ACACACACACACACACACACACACACACACACACACACACACAGGGTACTTCATACATTAAGGTATTTTAAAATAATATTCATTAGGAAAGAGTTGGAAGTTACCTTAGCAACCATCTAAACTAAGCTTTCCTTGGACCCTTTCATTGGCTACTTCATTTGTCTCAAGACATCTCCTACCAAATGGTTGTTGATTCACATGTTGGATTCTTTGCTACTTATTATTTTAGGATGTGCTGAGATTTGGTATGGCTTCTTTCTGTGACCTAGACAAAATTAATTTAATCATAATATTCATCTACCCCTGTCCTAAACCACTTCCATTCATATCTTTCTTCATTACAGTGAATGACAGCTCTAGTCTTCTCATTCATCATGTCCCAAACCATGGAATTGCCTAAACTTTTCTCTTTCTCTCAGAGTTCACATTAGAATTACCATTATAGCTATTTTCCCCTAAATCCACAGTGTACCCAGACTCTGGTCACTTCTCACCACCTCCACAGCTGTTACCCTGGGACAAACCACTGTTTCTCTGTGGTGAGTAATTCAGAAGCTCTTGCTGGTATCTGCTTTCCCTTGTAGTCTCTTCTCTAAACAGAGGGCACAATAGTAAAATTGGAAGTTAGACTTTGTCCCTTATTGGTCCAAAACCCTTAATGCATTCATATTTCTCTCAGGTTAAGAGCCAAAGTCCTTACACTGGGTCCAAGACAATGTGTTTCCCTAGCTATTAACTCATTATCATTGTGACTTCGTTTTGTGGTGGTCTCTTGGCTAACTCCTCTATCCACATCTAACCTGCTTTCTGCCCTTTCAAAGACAAACACTTTTGGGTTCATTGTCTCCGGCTCCAACTGCAACACTTTCCCCATATTTACATGCTAGATGTTCTCAGCCCCTTCAAGTCTGCCTCAAATATCACCTCTGTGAGATCCCTAGGCCCCTTTGTTGGTGTGTTTGTGTGTGTGTGTGTGTGTGTGTGTCACTGAGAATTGAGCCCAGGGTGTTGTACATGCTAAGTAAGCATCCTACATTGACTATATCTCTAGCCCATCTTTATTGATTTTTTATTCCACCTTCCTCTCAGAACTTGACAGCACCTCATTCTGCTCTTCTGCTTTTCAGTGTATTTTCTGTTTTTTAATGTACTAGAATTCACTTATTTATTAAATTTTTTGTTTGTCTTTCTCTACTAGAACATTAAGTTCTACAAGGGCAGAGATTCCATCACTTTTGATCTCTGATATATCACAGGGCAAATAGGAGGCTCCTAATAAGTATTTGTTGACTAAATAAATGAATAAATGAAATTCTAAGACCTTATGAGATGTAGACCTTTTCTTCCATTTCTTATCAAATGTATTTAATTTTGCACTTATCCTTCCCTCCTAGCTATCGACTCTTTGCTGAAAATGAAATTCACTCTCGTTTGAACTGGCTTTTGTGATCCTGGCCCCTGAACTAGCAGGATTCTAATGATCATGGGAATGCGTACAGGGGCTGATTCACTGCCAAATCCATATGAGGGTGAGGTTACTGGTCCATCAAGCCGAATAAGCAGGGAAATGCAACAGAGTATGCAGAAGGCAAATTTGATGCTCAACAATGGTGTCGAATCACATTTCCACCCAGAAGATCCATTTTCTCCCAGTTCTCTAGCAGAAATTCAAATGGCAAGGTCATATGACTTTTAAATGCAGAGGACTTCTAAAAGAAAGAATTTCAGATTTAAAGGTCTTTTCCTCCCAATGTAATAGTGTTTAAATCTTACACAGCCTTTATCCCTTACTGGACTCCAAGACCTGCATGCACATTCATAGGTGTACTCTCATACCCTCACCCTCACCCATCTATACTATTTATACTATTTGATAGGAACCGATGAAGGTAGGAAGTTTTATTGTCTAATTTTTCAGATAAGGAAATAAGAAGCTGTAAGTAATTTTTCTAGCATCACATAGCCAGTAAATGACACAGCTAGGATTTGATCCAGGTGGTCTGAATCAACAGTCTATATTTCTGACCACTGTCATACACCCACTTATGTGCACCTTCTTTCTGGAAAGGAGTGTATAGTTACCTTGGGAGATGATTCTTAGGGAAAGTGTACCGGTCAATTTCCTGTTGTGCTGAGACAAAATACTTGACAGCAACAACTTAAAGGAGGTAAACTTTATTTGACTTATCATTTCAGAGGTTCCAGTCCTTTGTTGGCTGGGTTCCAAGGCAGAGACATCATGGCAGAAGTGCACAGAGCAACAAAGCTGCTTAGTTCATGGTGGCTGAGAATCAGAGCACAGGGGAAGAGATATACCCTCCAAAGGCAGACCCCAGTGGCTCACCTCCAACTGGACGACCTCACTTTATAACAGCACATTTAGCTGTGAACCATAGTAAATCAATCCATTGGTGGGTATAATGTCCCATGATCCTTTCCATGAATCTCTTTTTTAAAAATATTTTCAGTCAAGTTAACAATTAAGGTTAACCATCATAGAAAGTAACAACCTTCTCTGATTTCATAAAGGGTACTTTCTTGAGAGATTCCTCTAAGATGTGTAGACTATTTTAATACTGGGTAGCTGAAAGTCGATTTTTTTTCTCTCTCTAACGCTTACCTGAATCTTGAAGAATTTGGGGCAACAGAAGAATAATAGTGTTAGTTTTAGCCTGTGGTAAGTCATAGAGCCAGCTCAACATATCTTCCAAAGAAGAGTCATTCAAATGTGAGGATCCAGTGTCTTAGTCACTTTTCCCATTGCTGTGACAAAATACCTGACACTTGCAACTTAAAGGAGGAGAGGTTTATCCCGGCTCCTGTTTTGGCTCTAAGGCGGGAAGGCATAGTGGCAGGGTCTGATGAAGAAAAGACGCTCTCTTCTTGTGAACCAGGAAGCGAAGAGTGAAGGGAAGGTCTGGGAAAGGAGATATACCTTCCAGGCCACACCCCCAGTGACCTACCACCTTTGACCAGACCCTACCTCCAACAGCAAGTCAGCTATCACACATCCATAATCCAAACACATGAAGATTTGGGGGCCATCTTAGGTCTAAACCATAGTCAGTGAATCATCATCCCTTTTCCAGGCTATTGATTGTCATATATGTGGTTCAGCTGTAGACTAGGACAGGCCTATTTCTTGTGGAATTCTGATTTTTATTTAAAGAGCACAAGGTGCCAATAGCTTCCTTGCAGCTGTGTCACTCTGCCAGCTCACATTGAGCTCACCATCAGTGAAGACCCCCAGGTCCCTTTCACACATGCCACAGTGGAGTCACTTCTCCTCAATCTCTGCTTTTACAGCTGGCTATTTGGACCCACATGGGTCCTTGTTACTTTCTATCTCTTTAGATTTCAATCTTCATTTCATCTTATTAGAAACCTTAGAAATTTCAATATTTTCATTCGGTGTATCAACTATAATTCCCAGCTTAATGTTTTTGAATGAATAAAGAAATCCGTAAGAATTAATAAATTAATTCCTAAACATGAATTGAGTATTACCACAAGTTCCAGGGGAAGTGACAGCATGCTAACACTTCTTCGATTTGTGAATTTAAAAAGTGGTTTAAGTTTCTTCTTATATATGTGAACTAAGACATAGAAATTCCAGGAAAAATATTATTTGAAAGATAAATGATTTCTAACAGATTATTTTAGAGAATATGGTGCAACAGAGAAAATGTGAGGCATACGTAATTTATAAATTTTTAGTAGCCACAGTTTCAAAAGTTAAAAAATCAAAATATGATTTTAACCCAATATATGCAAAATACTATTTTAAAATATATCTTATGGCTGATAGTAACAATTTAGCACAAATTGCATGTCTTAAAATAATACAAACGTATTCCCTCAGTATTAAGGAGAACAGATGTCTAAAATCAAGTTGTCAGCTGAAACTTTCAGCTAGAGGCTCAAGGGAAAAATCAGTCCCCTCTTTGTCTCTTCTGGTTGCTGGTGTTCTTGTCTTGGCCTCTTCCTCACTCTTATCTCTGCCTCTTTGGCCACAGTGTCCATTCCTCTTCTGTCAAATCTCCCTTATTTTCACTCTTAAGAAGGGACACTTCTCCTTGGATTTAAGGGCACCTAATCTGGATAAACTTCTCTTAAGATTTTTCATCACTTCTTTTTGTTTTGGCCAAGTGTGCTAGTTAAGCTCAATTGTCAGCTTGACTGGCTTTGGAGCCACTTAGGTGATTAGTAAAGTTTACTCCATGTGGTTGGTGGGTCATGGAGATGTGACCTTGGGTATTGTATCTGGTCCCTTGCCCTTTACTTTCTGGTGTTACTTCCTGCTCTGCTTCCCTCCATGAACTGAACAGTTTACTCTGCCCTGTCCTTCTGCCATGATCTTTCTGCCTTGGAGCCTGCTGACCATGGACTAAAGTTCCTGAAACTAAACCTCCTTTCCTTTAAATTGTGGTATTGGGTCCTAGCAATGAGAGAGCTAATTAGCATACCAATTAAGGCATTCACCAAATTATTATGTAAGGTAGTATTCTGATGATTAACATTAGTATTAGGTGATGTAGACATATTTTGGGGGGGCCATTATTCAACCCACTCCAAATGTATGAGTAATCAAAAGAATTATTAATGAGATGTTTAGCTTTATTTTACTTGTACTAATTCATTTCCACCTGTTATGTGTTTTACACTGACAGCCTTCTCAATTCAGACACTCAACTTTCATCAGAAACATTTGATCTGCAATGAGATTTTATAAAATTTACAGTTGAAAAAATCAGTTCACACATTTGAGTTGTTTCAATCGTACTGGAAAGTTTTCCAGAAAGAAAATCAAGTATCAGTTTTGAAATTTAAATGAAATAATTAAAAAGTTAAACCTTCATTTCCTGGTCTAACCAGTTACTCACTAGTTACTTGAGTGCTTGCTGGCTACATGATCAGAACTTCAATGCCACCTGGGATCAGCTTTCCATCAAGCATGAGCTAAATGTGCCCTTCTAAGTTCCTCTAATTAACTTCTTTTCAGAACGTTAATTTGATGTTTTGTGAGATGAAGAAATAAGAGAATACACTTAAAATATCAAGAGAATGAATATAACTGGACGTAAAATGGATAACATTATTAATAATGGCAAATAGTAAAGTCTTATCAGTAAAACAAGCTATAAAGATAAAACAAGTTTTGACCAGCACACACTTAATGATATTTTAAGCTATCTATCTTTTATATAGTACATTTTGCCTGAGAGATTTCCCAAATAAGATGCTGATTGTTTGCTCCTAATAGCTATCCTAGGCAGAAATGTATCCTTCTTAAGAAGAGAAAGAATGTTTCCCTTTTTAATGGTTTTAGAGAAAGACCACAAATCATCTCATATATTACATTACAAGAATTATAAGAGCTTAGCTTCAAAACCAGAAAGAATTGCACCGACAAAGATAATATTGTGGCTTATGAGATGGTCAAACATCTAAAATACATTGTTCCTATTTGGCAGGTAAGTTCCAAACTTCGGAATTGCTTCCTATCTCAACTGAGAAATTCTTCAGAATCAATTCTCAATATTTTTTCCAGGAAAAAATATTTACTTATTGAAGAGTAGAAACTTACATCTCTCAGTTTGGAATATTTTAATATAATCATTATTGGGAAGGGATAAATATTCAGTATAGATTGGGCCTGGTATCATCCATATTGACAGACTGAAGTTGAAGTAATTTCCTTGTGGGATGTCTCATGACCAATTTTTTGTCCCACATAGATTTTCATTTCATGCTACAAGCATTTCTGTGGGATGCTGTGCTAATGCTGATAGGTGCCAGAGGAGCTGATGAATAAAAGCAGACTTTAACATCAAAACAGTGGGTAGTGCTTAAAAATGTAAGACAAGGTGAAGTGAGTTGAATAAAAGTAGGGAATAGGAAAGAATAATGATGCCAAGCTAAAGGAATTGTGGAAGACCTGTTGTGTGGAGGTAATAGCAGAGGAGCAGGCCTAGAAGAAGTATGAAAACAGTCATTTCTATTTCCTGTGTTGTCCTTGTGTGGCAGGCTGGCCATTAAACCCCAAGCCTAGCAGAGTGGGGCCAATAATGGAAAAGGATGGAAAACAAGCTAAACAAGCAATCTAACTAGTATTGTTGAAACAATTTTAGGCTTTATTACCCATCCCAAATAGCACAGAGCTATACTATTTAAGTCAAAAGGTTAGACTCCAGGACTTGTGTCTTCTATTCTCTTTCCTGTGGCTTCTACTTTCAGTTCTAATCTAAATACAGCTTAAGTCCTGTCCTATTGAGATAAAACAAGCCAGATTCAAGGGGACATGGTTTTTATACTTAATCTCTAAATTGTACCTCTTTGAATCTTCTTATAGATTTTCCTTCTCTAAATCCCAGGGTTTATTTACATGTTTACTTATAGGACACACTGAAATCTGAGTCTTGGTAATTTTCTTTTGTGAAATTTTCTCATGTTTTTCATCTCAAGTCTCATCCCTTGTACTTTCATGTCCTTTTGGACTGTTTCAGATTTGGGCAGCATTATCTCTGCAGAACAAACCAAAAGCTTATCTGATCTATATGAGGTTTGTTAGCTGCAGCTCTAACATGCATTTTTTAATAGTTGCCATGTTTTAAGAGGTAGACAAATATTCTCACTATGTTAGCAAGTGCACTAAAATACAGAGAGTTAATGTGCAAGCAAAGATGCTCTAATAATCAATTATCAGCAAATTTAGTCTACTCTTGTTTCAATTCTTCATTCCTATGCCTTCATCCTGCTACCCTTCCTACCAGATAACTCCTAGGCATCTAGTCCCCAAGCAAAAGTCTTCATCTTGAGCCAGGGCTGGTGGCACGTGCCTGTAATCCTAGCACTCTGGAAGGCTTAGGCAGGAGGATTGCAAATTCAACCCTAGTATAGGTAACTTAGCAAGACTCTGCCTTAAAAACAAAACAAAACAATTAAAAAAGACTGTGATATAGTTCAGTGTGAAGGCCCTAGGTTCAATCCTCAGTACCACAATAAGTAAATAAATAAAATAAAATAAACTCAAAGAGCTTTACAACCATGTCATCCCACTAATACACTTAAACATCAATCCAAGGGCAAAACTTTTAGAGGGTAAGTAGACTTTGTTGACAGTGTTGCAGAGGTAGCATGTGAGTGAGAGCATTACACCTTGTCACATGGAACAAAAATTTACTACAATCCTGCCTTCCACAATCCAGTCCCATCTTCCCTGCAACTGCCCTTGTGCCATCTATGTTTTTCTAAACTCCAAACACTGTTATGCCAGCCACCTTCTCCTCTGCCTACCCACTCCTCCTCCTTTATGTCTATTTCTTCCCTTCCAGACTCCCATTTTCCCTGAGAGGAACCCTGAACCATTTTTTAAGTACAGAAACTTCTTCCTCTTGATCTTAACCTTCCTGCCAGCCTTCCCAGCAGGATAAGAGGATCTTCCTTAGGACCCATACACTCAAGAACCAATGGGAATGTTAGTGTAGTTGTCCCTTGTTATAGGAGGGGGATTGGTTTCAGGATCCCCATGGATACCTAAATCTGTAGATGCTCAAATCCCTTATATAAAATGGTATAGTATTTGTGTATAACCTATGCATGTCCTCTCATGTACTTTAAATTATCTCTACATAACTCATAATATCTAATACTATGTAAATAGTTGTTATGCTGTATTTTAACATTTGTATTTTTTTATTGTATAATTATTTTTATTATGTTTTTTGAGTATTTTCAAGTTGGGTTAATCGAATCTATGGAAAGTATATATTAATATGGAGGCTAATGGCATTTATAAATTCACTATATATATATATATTTTTTTTTTTTCTCTTTTTGCCCTTCTGTTTTCTTTCATTTACCCTTATTCCCTCTCTCAAGCCCTCCAGTTCTCCAGTCCTTTCCTATCCCATCCTATCTGAAATATTCCTTCATTTCTCTCAAAATTAAGTCAGAGGAAAAAACATTTATTTCTGTATGCTCGATGGAAAATATATGTACTTAACCGTCATTTGAGAAAGTAATGCTTAGTTGTGAAACACTTTTACAATAATGAAAAAGTAGTTAAATTGCCTTCAATTTTCCATGAGCACAGATAACATCTCTTGCAATTTTCCACATTTTCCCATTGACCTAGTTGCTGTTCTGTTGTATGGAAGTGGAGACTCAACATTTTTCTGTGTTGCAGTTTTATACCCACCTCCTTCTCTGCCAACCTGCTTAGCTGTTCCAATCTTCACCTTCTCTCTGTCCTCACAGTTGGGGACTGTACTTTGACTTTCAGCACCTAACATATCTGGAATAATTTACCTTAAAATTATTCCTCTTTATATCTTTCTTTTAGGAGCATTCGGTTAATATTTTCACTGTTTTTTGTTTTGTTTTTTGCATTTTTAAAAGACACTCAAAATGAAGGAATTTAGCTCCTGACTTGACTGCATTTCATATTAAATTTCTCTCTCTCTCTGTTTTTTTTTTTTTTTTGAGGCAAGTTCTGACTGTGTAGTCCAGGCTGGGCTTGAACTCACTATGTAGCCCAGACTGGACTCAAACTCTCAACAATCTTCCTGCCTCAGCCTCTTGAGTACTGGGACTATAAGAATGTGTTGCCATACCCAGCTTTAGACATTTCTTTTTTAAAAAAGAACATTCTTCATTTAATTTCAATACCCCTTTGATTAGCAATATTTTATACACATACTAACCAACATGTTATAAAAGTATAAGTTAATGAATGGCTGAATTAAGTCTATGTTGGATGCTTCATTCTTATGAACAGAATAAAAATATTAGCATAT
Organism: Heterocephalus glaber; assembly: GCF_000247695.1. The sequence goes on from NW_004624773.1 coordinate 2,563,704, forward strand.
AATGCATTTTTAAAAAGAAGGCAGTTGTCTTTGAAAAATGGAACTGGACTATGTGTTTTTCCTGTCAAAAAATCTGTATTGGAGGACATCTTTTTCAGCTCATAAATGCTGAAAGCACAACTTGCAATCTCCCTTGGGTTAAATATGATGAACAAATAGACATTATCATTGAATTTTCTATACAATATCACCTTTCAGTTACTTTCAGATAAGTCTATGTGGGCAGAGTATCGCCATAAAATAAAACAGAACTTGATCATACTTGGTAAGCAAGGCACGGGCCGGGGATTTAGCTCAGCTGTTCCAGCTCCTGCCTTGCAAGTGCAAGGTCTGGAGTTCGATCCCCAGTACCAAAAAAGTAAAAAAATAAAGATAAGCAAGGCAATATATGTAGTCAGGAGCAAGCATACTCATTGTGAAATGACTGTTCATATGTGATTTACAAACTGGAGAGAGTGGCGTCCTTCATAGGAAAGGCACTGCGTATTTGCTAACCTATCACTACCTCTAGTGTCCAAGGCTTATAGGTTAATTTATAAATTGAGCCAAATAAATGGTACCTAATAGGGATTAAAAGGTATATGATATTAGCAAGAAAGAAAATAGATTCTCTCAAATACTTCCTCAATTGGACATATGATAATGTTAATTATAATAAAAAACTTGAAAGTAATAACAACTCACATGCAACACTTATGTTCCAGGCATTACTCTATTATCTTTGCTTGCATAAATTAATTTTAGTCCTTGACGTAAGCCTATATGGTACTTCTATTGTTGACTTCATTTTACTTGAGGGAAGCCTGCAATACAATTCATAACTTTCCTGGCTATGGTAGATGCCTCACAAGTAGCAAGAGGGGTTTGAGCCTGAGCTGCCTAGACTTCATGCTCTTAGATGCTACCTGGAATGGACTCTACTTTTACTGAGACTATTGCAGCAGATGTTTTCTGCTTCTACTATTTGTATTACTCTGAATTGACAATGAAGACAGTATTATTGTTCTTTTGTGTCCTTGCTTGGCAAATAGACACACTTTCTATTCCAGGATGTAGGGTCTGAGGATCTCCTGCTCCACTCCACACAACGTGTTATAGGAGAGCAAGATTGGGAGCACTTAAGCACTGGTAAGAACTGAAATTCTGGGATGAATGGTGAGCTAAATATGTGGACTGGAAAATGTCTGATACTAAAAAGAGAAAAGTTTTAAAAATCTGCATTTCAAAGCAAGTGTATTATCTATTCATTATTGTTTACACATCCATTCTTGCAGCGGTTCTCAGGTGAGAGGCATCTTCAAATTTGCTCAAAATTCTTTCTTTCTTCCTGATCATTTGCTTCTGAGGTAACATTTACAGGTAAGGCTTTGATACAATGGATTTTTATTGTCCTGAATTTTAATTATAATTCATTTCTTACATCTTGCCTTATCAGGGGTACATTTTAAGAAACCAAATATTCCTCTGCTTTATGGTCTGCATTTAGACATTTAATTGCAGACATTTGTGGCACAATTCTGTTTGTGGTTTTACCAGCCTGATGATTTTTCTTATATGAAATGATGAGGCATTACTCACTTAGTATAAACTTTCTTTTTCACCAATAATCAATACTCTTGTCCTCTGAAAACTAAGATGTATATTTTTACACACTTTTGCTTGTATTATGTAAATATTTAATTTATTTGGGAAAAAAATATCTTCTATTTTAAATGTATCATTAAGACAAGCTTATTTTCCTGTGTTATGCATAATTCTTTTTTATCTATTTAAAAATCCACCCTGTATTTAAAAATCCACTCCTGTATTCCCAGGAGTCCCATCTCAAAGATTCTCTGACTAGAATGGAAAAATCCAAAATAAAATAAAATAAAACCCTGACAATACCAACTACTGGCAAGGATGTTAAACAATCCTATGTTAACTAAAAATGATACAATTACTCAGAAAACGGTTTTCCAGTTTCTTACCAAATTAAACATATACTTATTATATGACTCAGCATTCCTAGTGCTAGGTATTTGCCCAGGAGAAATGAAATTTATGTTCACATAAAAACAGTACATGAATATTTATGTAGGCTCTGTTCATAATCACTAAGAACTAAAAGCACTCTAAATGTACTGTAATGGGTGAATAGATGAACAAGCTGTGGTCTGGTCACACAATAGAGCAGCAGGAATAAAGTGGAGCAAACAAGCAACAACATGGTGGAGTCTCAACTACATTATGCTAAATGAAAGAAGCTAGAAAGACTATGAAAAAGCTATGGAAAACTCTGAGACCACATCCCGCATGGATTCACTTATACGGCATTCTGGAAAATACAAAATTCTTGGGGCAGAAAACTTACCAGTGTTCCAAGGTCTGTGGTTGAGACTAGAAAGGGGCCATACAAGGAAGCTTGAGGGTTGATGGAAATTCAGTAGATTGTGATAATGGCAGTGGTTACATGACTGTATGAATTTTTCAAAACTCATAGGACAGCTTATCAAAAAGAATGAGTTTAAAGTAAATTTTAAAATACTGAATAACATAAAACAAAAAAGGTTTACTGGCATCTTTTGCAAACTGATTCAACATTACATGTGCTTTGCGTAATGCCAGGAAATCTGTCACCTGTCTTTATTTCGATCTGCTATATTTTGAATTGGATAAAACTGTCTATAAACCCACCAATTCCTGAATGTATCATGTTTAGTTTCAGGTGATGTTCAGATAGGGGTTGGTAAATCCCCCTTCTTCAGTAATTGTTGCACAATTACCTGTAAAGACAAACCACTTAACTCCTCTGTTACTCTTCTGTCTGCCTTGCTCTAAATCTTGGCCTCTTTCTTTTTATTTTTTAATTTTTTGGTACCGGGAATCGAACTCAGGTCCTTGCACTTGTGTAGCAGGTGATGAAACCACTGAGCTAAATCCCTGGCCATTGGCCTCTTTCTTTTTAGAAAATGTTATAGTGTGAAGGTGACTCTGTGGATCCCCAAACAGATATCGACTATGAGGGCAATTCCTCCAATTTGTTGGTATGATTCTCAAGAGTCAAAAAAATTTAAAATTTATAATAAAACTATTTCTTCTAATAAGGAGATCCTCCTGGTCTATGGCCAACTGAAGATCAACAGTATTTTCCTACCACATTGATGATATTCACTTATTTTTTCATTGGTGCACTACTGACTTACTGAACACTTACCTAATACCATCTATGTACTGAATCATGAGCCAGGAATTAATGAAAAAGTGGTAAGTCTTGCCCCCAGAAGCCTATGGTCTAGTGGAGCAGAGAGATATGTGATGGCTAGACGTAGCATCATGATTGCAGTGATTACAGAGAATTATGATTAATTTCTTCCTCAAGGAGGTCCAGGAAGAACAAAGAGAAATGGTGACAACAGTGCTGTTCTTGAAGAGCAAATTTTATTTTGTCTGGGGGGAGAAGGGTGGAAGAAAGTTGCCAGGCAGAAGAAAGAACAACGAGAAAAGCACTGGAGCACAAACAAGCACAGTGTGTTTGGAGAAATCTGAGTAGTGCAGAATTGCTGGAGGGTGACATATAAAGGAGTTGTATTGGAGATGACACTAAAGAGGTGAGGTCCAGATTCACAGGACCTTGTGATCATGCAAAGGAATTTATGCTTCTGTCTTGCAAACCTGAGATGAGGAACCTACAGATCACAGGGCTCATGACTCTGCCCAGGCCTACAATCTAGTTTCAGTTTGAAGGATTTGAAAGCAACCCTCTTTTTCCATTTTTGCTTTTCAAAAATGTCTGGATATTAACATTTTATATCTAAACTGCAGTTTCAATTTTTTCCAATGACATTCTTCTACTCAATAAAGGAGGTAATCCATTTTGGAAGAAATACAGATCATGCATGGGAGTCAGTAAAATTATTTTCAGTTTTAGTGGAAAAATATTCAGCCTGTAAATATTTTAATCTTTTCCTTTGGTAGGTGGAAAGGGCCCCTTTAAATGGTTTTTGGCAGGGAAGAGACACAGTAAGATTTGCATTTTAGAAATATCACTCCAGAGGCAAGGTAGAGAGAGGACTTTGGCAAGATATATTTTACTGCTCTGGAGGCTCAATTTAAGCAAATCCTTTTTAAGCATCTTATGGCCAGACAGGAAAACAGAGGAAGAAAATATATTCTCACCGTCTGCCATTCTGTGCAAGTGGGAATGCAACCAAAGAAAATTGTGTGGTCTTTCTTTCACTCTGAGACAGAGAGTGAGAAAAAGAAAGACAAAGAAAACCACAAAGTATCTTTCCACATAATTGCATAAAAGCCTGATATTATGTGAATTATTGTATCATACATGATTCTCAACCGATCATACCATTAACAGTCCAACAGAAAGAAGCATTAGGAAATTCCATAGCAAGGCTGAGTTTTGCCTACAGTACTTTTAGTTTAATGTGCTCTTTTGAATACTGTATCCTATTTTATCAAGACCATCATTGTCATATATAAAAACAACAGGTAACCCAGCCTGAAATATCTTCCCTATGTTTATTCAATGAGTCGTTTTGAGAGGGTGATGGGTAAGAAGAGAACTGGAAAATTTGAGGCAAATCATCAAAACCTTTTGAATATCAAAGTTTTATATTGAAGGACTCATTAGCCAAAGTTGTTGGGAGGTGCTAATTACTGTGCAACCAGCTGGAAAATCTCTATTGTCAGCATAATAATTTACCAAACACTTTGCCTAATCTATTCTTTCCTGCATTGAAAGCTCTCTGAGGCCAGGAGCATGGCCCTCTCTGCTCACAGCTGAATCCATGGCATGTGGCACAGAGAATGGACTCTGGCAAGAGCTCAGTCAATGTCAGTGGCAGATGTGAAAGATGCCCAGATGGGTGCCATGTTGATCTGTGGTCTCTGCAGTGAAGGTAGTCATATTTCCAGAACTACAAGTGATTTGTAGTATAGGGCATCTTAAAAAAACTTTCCACAGGGTCAATGCTTACAGAAAAAAGGTACATTAAAATTATGAAAATAAGCAATAATTCTTTTTCCTTGGAGATATTAATCCAAAAGGTTTTGAATAAATCTTACTATCTAGCAGTCACTAGTGCTACCTTTTCACTAAATAACCTCTCATCTCCTTGCCAAAGCATAAATACCTGATATATTTATTTTCATAAAAATGAAATGCTATTTTATCTTTTGTTCAGTAGCTTATTTTTTCTATTGATATATCATATCTACCTGCATTATGGCTTATATATAACTCATATTGCACAGGATTGTGCTCCAGTGTCTTCCTCTTCCAGGAGACTAAACTCTAGGAGAGCAGGAACCATGCTTCCCTCATCCTCTCTTCTATATCTAGGCCCTGCCATCCAGCATCCCTACTTCAGTATTGTTTGCTTAATAATCACTGTTGTGCTGCATGATTTCTTATTCTCTGAATATAGCATAATTCATTTGCTTAACTTATATTGTTGGAATGTTAGGCTGTAAAGAATATTTTTTAATAGGAGCACCCATGAGTAATTTCATTCATATCAATGTTAGGGATTATGCATACTTTTAATTGTTGTAATAATTATTATAGAATAATCCATGAATATATTCACCATATAGAAATGAAAACCTTACAGATTAGTTATGAGTATTCTTTAACAGCCATCTTACTGTGCATACAGAGTCATTATTATCAGTTTGTTTTGAATATTCCTACATCATTTTCTAGGTTTTTATGTAATGTATATGCATGATGAACAACTTCTTTTTCTTTCTTGCTATTTTAAACAAAGCTTTGGTGAACAGCTGAATTACACCAGATGCAGACCTAAATACAAAGATTTGTATGCAGATGGTTTAGTTGAAAGGTGATTGGTGATCTTAAGATATGCCCAAGGGGAATGGGGAAGTGAGACTTGGAAGGGAAGATGATCAATGGGAACTCAGTCCCACTAATGCCTTCTTGGGGCCTGTACAGAACGTTCCTCAGAGAAGTTCCATTTGAGGAGTGAGTAAACCAGGATATTAACCCACTACCTCTGGCTTGTCATCAGCTGTGGGCTGGGTCTTAGGGACATCATTCTGTACAGTTCTGACCTGCCCTGTGAGTGGGCCAAGGTTGTTCCTGCATCCATGTTTGTAGGAAGTCCTCAACCAGCTCCAGTGCCTGTAGCCGAAAGCTGTGGTGTGCAGTAGCAGAGACTTCTGCAAGAATAGGGGCAGGGTGTTCATTACAGCATCTTCGTGTATGAATTCTTGTGCACCAGTGATTGTATTTTATTGAGTGTTTTGAAGAAAATATTCAAATGATCTTTTAATGTTTTTAACTGGATTCTATTTTGGGTGAAAAATACTCTATTACAACATATCTGCTCACCTCTCCACAGTTCAGTTCTGCTAGAAACAATTTGGTTCCATTTCAGTCTCCCCTGCTGCTAGGTCAGTTCATCACCTTAATTGCCTTGCAACACTCTCTGGCCTTTCTCATACACAGTGCAAGGCTGTCACTCTGCATCTTTCTCCAAGAGGAGGTCACTGCTCCTATCAATGGATGTCAACTGAGTAGCATCAAGAAGGCCACTCAGGGACTTAATGATTCTGAAGCTGCAACGCAAACGGTATGGCCAGGAAAGGGTCTTCATTAAACCTGACCAAATATTAATTTTTTTTGTTGCTCTGATGGTGGGTTAGTCATCCTCCAATAGCCATTAGAGCTTCATTTTGACAAGGATATTATGATGTCCCTTAATTCAGTGTTTTAAGTATGGACATCTACTATTAGCTTCAGAATCAGCTGGAGACCTCCTCAACATGTACAAAGTATGATCACAAAATATAGTAAATGTTTAAATTTTTTAAATTATTACAGTAAAAGACACATTGCCATTAATCCCCCTCAAAATACTCCTCACCCCTTGCTTCAAACACATTTATCCCATCATTCTTGCCACTTTCAGAAGTAGTTCTGGGAATCTTTGCTGTTTTTAATTGAAGTGTTCTAGCTTCCTCTGTGTCTTAGGTCAATACAAAAATTTTATCGTTCATTGTCATTTTTTCTTTGGGGAAGAGGCAGAAGTCACATGGTGCCAGATAAGGTGAATAGGGTGTATGGTGACACACTGTAAAATTATTACCAGCCTGCTTTTCTGTTGGTTGACACTTGGCAGAAAGCATTTACTGTATTTTTGTGCACACCTTATTATGAGACTCACCAAAAAGACTTCCAGAACTGTTTCAAAAAGTGACAGGAATGATAAGATAAGTGTGTTTGAATCAAGAGGGAGCATCTTGAGGAAGATTAATGGCAATGTGTGTACCTTAATTTTTGGTCAGCCATTGTACATTCTTGGTCCCTCCCTACTCCCACAGCTGGCAAGTCAAACTCTGGAGGGTGAGACTTTACCCATCTGTTTAACAAGTCTTCCAGGAGATTCGATGAGCACTAGCTTTTAAGAAACTTTGTTGTAGTCGTTTAAAATTTACATTTACATAAATTTTATTTGTCCAACTAATTTTTATAAGATAAAAATTATTTCAGCTATTGCCAATTCCTTCCCATTTTGGAAATTCTGATTTTCATTAATCACACATACATCATCAGGGAGGATTCCAGTGTCCTCAACCTCTGCACATTATGGATTACACAACTCTAGGGTAATGGAGCATTATTTCAAATATTGCATTAAGGTAGTATCATTGCTACAACTGTTCAAATTAATTATCACATTAAATTATTTTAGAAAATGGCATAATATTTGCAAGTAATATGGCTAGAAGTTATAAAGGCATGTGCCTCACTATGAAAGTTTGTTATTCAAAAACAAAAAGCTTTGGGCCAGGGATTTAGCTCAGTGGTTTCATTGCCTGCTGTGTAAGCACAAGGACCCAAGTTTGATCCCCGGTACCCCCCCAAAGAAAACCCATAAGGCTTTTTTAACATTTCAGTTCCTTGTCCCTTACCTTGCATGACTGTTCTCATTCTCAGTAGACTCTCTGTTGAGATGCTCTTACAGAAAACATCTTTCTTGCATGTAAAATTACCTGATAAAAATGATGGAACCTACTGATTTGGTTTAGCAAAGTTAGTATTTGTACTCTCCAAGAGTTTGTGCATGGATTAAAGTGAGAGAGCACACATATAGGCTGCTCAGAACTTTCTTATTGAGAACATTAAGCCATTCATGCAGATTAATTCAAGCATCTTTGCTCTATCCTTGTGGAGGAAATATTTTATCTTCCATTTTCCTGATAGGAATAACTCAGATATAGAACACTTCAAAAAATGAACATGGGTGAAAAAGATTTAAAACCTAATATTTGCTCATGACTCTATGCAGTCATTGAAAAGCACCTGTTGAGTGTCTGTTATGGTAGACAGTGTGCCAGGTACTGGGGCTGTGTGAGGAAACAGGACAGTGAGCCACAGCTTCCCATGCAAAATGGGCAAAGCCCAAGTTCCCTAGCATTTTTCTTACTACAAACCAGTGTTTCCTCAACTTCTTACAAGAATATAACTCTCTAATTCAAATTCATCTTATCTAGAAGTTCAATATATAAAAGATAAAATTCGGCTTATTCAGTGAAACAAGGGCAGAGAGGAAGCACGAGGGCATGGCTTGTTCAGCACAGACCTCATTCCCCAAGACTCACCCTGGTCCTTGGTCTTTCACATAGCAGGGTTTAAAAGTCATTGATCTAGACAGAAGAATGCAAAGAGTACATGCTAGATGCTATTAATATTATTATCATATTGTTCAAAATTTTTGAATTCCTTGCCATTACTTAAAAAATGTAGTAAAATCTAGACATCCTACTTTTCTGGAGAAAATGGTAGATCTAGCCACATGAAGCCTTGCCATAGATTTTTCCCTTCACCCTAAATCCCAGTTTTATAACATTTCTTCTTCTATCTTAATTTATGTTAAATGCCTTGAGTCAACAGGATACTGTACTTATAGCCTTATATTCATATTTGGGAAACTAAGTAATGTGCAATAACCCCAATTATTTATCAGCATAATAATCCTTTACATTTGTCTAGTGAATCCTTCATATTTGTCTAGTGATGACATTTCTTTGACTTACACACAGTAGATATTATTTTAATTTAATTGAGAACTTTGAACTCTGTATATTTATGTTCGGATAGAGCACCAAGCTGTACGTGGCCTGTGGGTGTGTGTTTTCTGTAGGTCTCACATGTGTGTCCAAGAATGATATTATTTTTAATAGCTTTTACTTAAGAGTTGAGAGATGCAGGTGCTGCTGATGCTGGCTAAGTTTCTTAAACTTTCAAGTATACATTAATTTTCATTTCAATCACCATTAATACTGTGCTATTGATTTGATGTGTTAGTACAGTATATGGAGAACATAGCACTTTATGTGATAAGCTAGCAGATCCTATCTTTGGTCTCCCCATTTACTTTGTGACTCTGGTACAATTTATTTGAAGTTGAGGGTGGTGATATTGAAGGGAAATATGGAATTGTTAACATGGTGTTCTCCCAACTTCTCATTTTTGATCATTTGAAATCCACCTAGATCCTCTATAAGGTTTTCTATTTGAGATAGGAGAAGAATTGCTTTTAAGGTTAACTTGCTTTAGGAATTCCCTTCAAATGTAAAGAACTATTCAAATGGAATAATACTACTTAGTATTAAAGAAATTACTCTATTCAAGAGCTTTATTTTTGCTGTCTATATTTATTTTTGCTATATATATTTATATATGCTATATACTTATATATATTTATATATACATATATATACTTATTTGAATATGTGTTTTCCAGAAAGATGATTAAAAGAATAGCCAGACCAAACACAAAAGCATTTAGTCTATTTTAGAAACTAAATTAATTTCCCTTAATATGTATCAGAATTCTTCAAAGTAGTTTGATTTTTCTGCTGAAGAAAAACCTGAAGTCACAACATGGAAAATAAAAAAGTGAGTTCATTATTCATAGAATTCTTTATGAGTTCTTTTTCTCTGGAATCTAAAAGCGAGGCTGGAGATTTGCCCTTTTTTCCCCTGAATCCAAAAGAGACTGAGGCTGCTTGCAGGATTTAAACTTTTGGTTTTTTCCCAAGATTCATTTAATATAAGGTCATTCTATAGATCCTTGGATCCTACTTACCAGTCAAAACCTGCAAACTTTGTAGACAGTAGCATTTATTTTGTAGAAGGCTATTTCTAAGGGACATATGTGGGATTCTACAAGAAAAAGTCATTCCTGCTTTCTGACCTAGAACCCCCTTTCTCATCATCCAGACTACCTTTCCATTCAAACAAGAATGTTTGCAATTCAACACTCAATGCTCAGTGTCAGGATTTGACTTTTTTTTTTTTTTTTGCATAGGGTCTTCTATGTACCTTAGTCTGGCTTTGAACTGACTGTATAGTCCAGGCTGGCCTCACAGTAATCTTCCTGCCTCAGCCTCACAAATGCTGGGATTATAGGCATGAGCCACCGTGTTCAACCATAAACACATTTTGAATGAAAATATATTAACCCATTTTATGATCCTTCATTTTGCTCATAGAAAACTCAGAACTTTCTGTGACCAACAAGGCCTTGGTAACACAGCCTCTGGTCACCTCCCTGCCTTCATCCCCTGCTACTGTCCCATTTTCACACTTCTTATTGATATCAACACTTAAATAAAAGATGAACAGGGAGTAAGTGTGGTATTAAAGAATGTGAATTTTAGAGTTGGATCAAAGTTCAAATCACAAATTAGCCCTTTACTAAATATTAGACCTTGGAAAAATTTTTAAGAATTGTATGGATCTCAATTACTAGTCTCTAATATGGTAACAATAATAATCTTGGGGCAGAAATGTTATGAGGATTGGACTTAAAGTGGCAAAATGCCTGGTGGAAAAGTTATTTAATAGTAATTTTCATCATCATATTGATCATAAATTATCATTCAGCTACTGTGGTGTAACAAATAGCCATATAATCTCAGGGCATAGAATATTTCAACTTCTTTTGCAGGCTTCTGGTGGTTGACTTCAAGTATACAGTATATCCTCGCTCACTTATGGAAGTTTAAATCAGCTGATCTTAACTGGCTGGATCTGTTCCACGTGTCTCCTTGTCTGGTGCATGTTGAAGAACACAAGCTACCTAAGAAAGCTCTTTTCATGGAATAGCAACAGAGCAAGAGAGCAAAAATACTACAAGAGACCTGAGAAGACCCAGGCTTGGAAATGGTGCGACGTGCCTTTTGCCCATAGTTCCATTGGCTAAAGAAAATCATCTGTATAAGCCAAGTGTTATTTTTTTGTTAGATAAACTATGAAGTCTTCAGATTTAAGTTTCAGCCTGGATTCATTGGTAATAGTCATCCTACATTTTAAAAGAATAAGACAGTGAGCTTATCCAAGACTTTGAAGAAAAGGTCCTTGCTTGGCTGGTTCCACCTAAAATTACCCTGGAGAGATAGTGAAGGCACAAATGATTGTGTATTTATCAGTGTGCTATTAGATAATCTATTAAATCCTTTTCAGCTTTCCAGTCATTTCATTAGGTTCATTTTTTTCCCCAGCTTTATTCCATTTTGCAATTCAAGTACCAGAATTAACAAAGGAGTAAAGTCTCGCAGGGAGAATATCTTGCATCCTTGAGAAGGTTTCATTCACAAATGGTTATGAGCTGTAAATAATCTGAAGAAGTGTTCTAGAGCTCCTGTCCTCAATTAATTGCTAAAGTTTTGGGACTTAGTTTAGGGGCACGTTTTAATTATTTTGCCTCTTTGGCAGCATGTTTGTCTCAATAGGTTTACAGCTACCCTTAGATTTATAGTAATTTCTTCATTTTCCTCTTATTCAATCAATGTAAGCCATATTCCCACTAAAAATATTCACTTTTGCAACCATAGTGTTGGATGCAATATAGATATTTGGGCAGTGGTTTTCAAAATTTGCAACCAATCCATATCTTTATTAGTTTCTGTACTACGTGGAAAATTGGAACACAGATCTAGGTAATATTTTTGGCATTGTGGCTTGTATGATAAGGTTATGTTTCAGTGACTCTGATTGTAGGAGCATAAGATTATTCATCCTCAGAACAAAGACATGGCTAGCCAGACCCTTAGAGCTATTGTTGTTCCATTAATCCCAGAAAATGTTAACTTGAATTTTATCTGAAAAATTTTTCCATTATTAAAACACTATCTCAAACCAGGTATTTAGCTCAGTGGTCCCAGCGCCTGCCTTGCAAGTGCAAGGTCCTAAGTTCGATCCCCAGTACCAAAAACAAAACAAACAAACAAAAACACTATCTCATAACTACCCTCTTTATAAGGATACATTTTCAACTTTTAAATCAATTGATTGGTTATAAATAAAAGCCCTACAAATGAATTAGCAAAATTGTCCAAGCTAGTGTCTTACTCTTAAAATCAATGTTGAGAATATTGTTTATTTGATGACAATAAATATTATCTGAGTGCTCACCATGTCCAAGTATCATGGTAAGAATGGTCTATGGATTACTTCATTTAATCCACAGCACTGTATATGAAAGATACACCAATTGAATTTAGAAGTAGACCAAGGATCAGAGAGATTAAGTAACCTAGTTGGCTAGGCAACCAAAAAGTGGCAGAGCTGAGTCTTGAATGCCAATAGGCTGAGCCCAGATGCTGAGTGGTGTGGTGCTGTATGTATAAGCTACTTTCCCATATCTATAATAAAGTTTAACCTAATGATGTTGACTTATCCTTGGTAACTAGTATCACACATGGCTGAGGCAGGAGGATCTCCACGAGTTCGAGGCCCGCCCGGGCTACATAGTGAGTTCAGAGCCAGCCTGAACTACAAAGTGAGACCCTGTCTCGAACATACAAACAAATAAATATAGATATAGATATAGATATATATTATATATCACTTGCATCAGAAGTGGCACTGTAATTTGGGCACTGTGCTTAATGAAGGTTTGGATGAAGTTTTTGATTCATTAGTTCCTCTAGTGCAGTATGTATTAAAAATTATTTTAATATTTAAAGGCATCAAGCTTTGCCTCCTTAGTTATCCGTGTTTCCATAAAGGTTAGCAAACTATGGCTCCTACATATGTGATGATTATGAAGCATACAGTGAGAGCAATTGTCTTTCCTGAAATTAAATCTAGGATAGGTCATGGGGAACAGGCACTTTACATGTAAGAAGCTGTTATTCAGATCTTCCCATGTTGCCTTAGGCCCACATTCCTGCACTAAGACATGAGACAGTTCAAAACAATCCCCAAGTTGAAATGAAACCCACTGAAAATATGAGAAAAACAAATAAACTTAAGAAGAGCTTCACTGCAAAGGAATGCCATTGTAAACAACTGAATTTTCGTGGCAGGCCCCATGGGAAAGTTCACTTTATATGGGTAGCAGCTGCTTTTAATGAGGATAGAAATCCTCATCTCTGGAATGAAAGTATGAGTTTTATTTTGTTGGAGTGTCCCTTGTAGTTTCACTAGATTTCAACTGGATTCAACTCTGGGAACAGCCAAGTGGGTTGGCTGAGCTGTGTGGTTATAAGGGACAGAGACTGAATGAAGTCATTTAAATGGGGAATGGGGACATGTGGGAAAGACTTAAATACATGGACCAAGGAACATTCCAACCAGACTTGAGTAAGATCCCAGGTATTGGCTGCTAACAAATAAGTGATAGCCTTTGGGATTTCAGAAATTTCAGAAGATCTGACTCTATTATTATACTGGAAGAGAGAGAGGCTCAGTCACTGCAAGGACCTCTCAACCTCCATCTCAAGGGAAGGTGGTCAGGTGTTTGTGGGGTGCAATGCTAGAGCCATCTCCTAACCAAGAGAAGTAATTATATAGAAATCAACCCGGGGCCAGGCATCATGGAGTCACTCAGCTAGAAAATCCTAAATTATTTTTCCTTTCTCCATTATGAATTTTAACTCTTGTTAGTTGAGTAATCTCCTGCCAAATAGAAGTAGAAGAATTCTCATACTCTCTCAAAAAATCATTAACACTAAATAATATAATATAATATCTGTTATTAGAAGAATGTCTTGGGCAAGAAAGGTAAAAGTAGAGTTCATGGACCTTGATGAGGGGCTTAGGTAGGGCTGCCACACACCACTGGGTGAATTTTTCACTGCACAATTCTAGGAAGAAGCAATTCAGTGTGGAACTACATGCAGTGACCCTGACTTAATTCCTCACTTTTTCTTTTGAAGACCATTGATGTTCTTAGAAATTTTCTTTTCATAGTATATAGGCTATCAAAAGAAAATAAACCCCATATCTTTGCCTATAATGCCTGGGGTAGAGGTGAGTCAGACGAGTCTGTTGAAGGAGAACTTTTTCCCTTGGAAGTAGCTCTTGCTCAGGCACCAGGCAGGATGTATTGCATATGTGACAAGCAAAATGATTTCAGTGCCTCCCAATATATGAGGACTGTGGGCTGTGAATGAAGAATTAGAGTAGCAGTGTATCAATCAAATATGTGGTTTTGTTAATCCCTAAGAGAAAAGAGAATGATAGTCTGCTTGTTTTCCCACACAGAGGAGGAATAGAAATGTGATTTGTGTTGCTGGCCCCATATGGCTTCCAAATCCCAGTAATGGAATCTGGACAGAGTTTTCATATCTATTACTAACTAGGAGGAGGAAATTGTAACCCTATTTGCCCGGAGCTTGGGGGAATACTCAGAGTTGGAGCCATTGGTGCAACACAAGCAAGAGGAGCATAGAGATGTCAATTTCTAAAACTAGAGGGAGGGAAGTTTATTCTCTCTCTCTCTCTTAGTTGGTGCCACAGAAATTGCCTGTCATTGTAGCAGAACACATATCCTTCCTAGGTGGGAAGGAGAAAGAGCCGAGAGAAGCATCCTCTGTGTGGATTTTTCCCCTCGATGACTTTCATGAATCCTTGAGTAAACTCTCAGAGATGGTGTTCATGTTTTCTGTTTTTCCTGCTCAGTATAAAAATGGAAACAAGGGCCAGGGATTTAGCTCAGTGGTGCTGCTGCCTGCCTGGCAAGTGCAAGGTCCCGAGTTCAATCCCCGGTACCAAAATAAAAAAATGGAAACAGGAATACTCACATGATCTCATGAATGGTTGTTCCATGCAAATGGTTTGGTTAAGAGTCTAAACTCTGGAGCCAGATGTTCTGGTCCAAATTTGAACCACAAGTTTCATGCTGTGTGATTTAGGGCCAGTCACATCTCTTCCATGGGCCTTGGTTTTCTTGCCTGTAAAACCTGAAATATCTTGATAGACTTTGAGATAAGAATTCAAGTACATATAGTTTATTTTGGGGATAATTCCAGGGAACATAGGTTGGGAAGCAGGGAAGTAACACAGACAAGGAGAGAAAGCCAATAAAGAATGCATTTGAGGCAGAAGGATTGCAAGTTTGAGCCTAGCCTGTGAAACTTAGCAATTTAGCAAGACCTCATCTCAAAATAAAAAAAAATAACTAAGGACTGGGGTTGTAACTTAGTGCAAAGTTCTAGGTCCTCATTATTGGAAAAAAAAAAAAAAAGATGCATTCTCAAATTGGTTACCACATGGGAAACTTGGAACTTGAGAGGAAAAAAGCAGCAACACAGCCCTGTGGCCAAGAGCCTGGGTCCAGAAATGGACAAGGCCCAAGTTCAAGCTTTACATTTCCCATTTCATGAGCCAGTTTGTCAGCTTTCAAGGCAGAGGTCAACAAAAAGTGTTTTCTGTAAAAGACAAAGGATGATTCTTTCCATCTTTGCAAGCCCACCTGCTTTGCTAGGACTACACAGCTCACTACTGCAGTGTTCCAGCAGCCATAGACAATGTGTAAATAAATAAATGTGGATGTTTACCTAAAACTTCATTCTCTAAAATAGGCTGTAGGCTGGACTTGACCCTCTTGTCATTCTTGGCTATGGAGCCAAAGCATCTTTTTCAAGAGCTGTAAAACATGAGATAAAACAGTATTTATTTCTTAGGGTATAGACATTAGAGTCTATGTCAGTCTGCCTGGTTTTGAATCTAACTTTGACTTTCTACTTTGATAACTTCATATAAAACATTTATTCTATCAGTTTTCTCACCTATGAAATGGAAATGAGTAAAACTATCTCAAAGGGCTGCTGTGGGATATTGGACAGCTTACTACATGTTCTAGGTTTGGCATAGTGTCTGACACATGAGAGCTAAATAAATATTTCTATTACATTTATTTAGATTTTGACTGCTACTTTTTTGGGACAAAATCCATTGGAATTCTGTGAGAGGAAATTCAATGCTTCTTTCTAGTATTCAAATCTGGCACAGATATTTACTAGTTACATTTGAATAACTTATAACCTTAGGGATTTAGGTGAAGGTTTTTAACCAGGGTGTCATTTTGCCCTTCAGGGGACACTTGGCAATTCCTGGAGTTTTTTTGGTTATCCTCATTAAGGAAGAAGGGGCTATTGGCATGTCATGGGTAGAGGCCAGCAATGCTTCTGAGCAACCTATAAATCACAGGACAGTTCCATACTGGCCCGTACAACAGGATTTGTCTTGTCCCAAATTGGCATGAATTTGGTCCAGTGTGGCCTGCTATCTAGTTTTGTAACCAGGTTGAGGAACCCTAGTTTAGACAAGATGTGTTACTTTTGAACTTTTGACCTCCAATGTTTGGTACTGTATGTCATAATATCTCACACGACTGATAAATTATCATCATGATTTTCCTTGATCACAGTCTCTGAAAAGATGCCTGGAAATATTTTGTCAGGATAACTAGATGTAGGTGTAGAGTGTTATTTTTCTGAATGACTCTATCATTTAAAAACACACACCGGGTGCCTCATTGGCAAAACCATGTAATTTATTTTCTTCTAAAACAATTTAAAATGTTGAAGAATTGTTTTAACAATACAAATGATATCCTTTGCATTCTGTATCTTTCTATCGATCTAGGACAATTTGAGCTGACAGAGGACAGCCTCCCGAAACCCTCATCTTTGTTGTGATTTAGGAAGTCTTTTCTCCATAAATTACTGAGGTGTCTGGCAATGAAAAGTGTGCAAAGCTATTATTTATACCTGTTTAACTCTCAATATTATGACAGCCTGATTTTTGAAATGGAATATTCCCACTGAACATGCTGTCTGCATTGAATTTCACCACACTGGAATGATTGTTAACAGCCCTTTAATGTCAAAAAATCACCATGACCTCTTCTTTCTCTTATTTCTAAATACTGAGATCTTCTCTTAACATGACACATGAATTTGTTAGAGAATTTTCAATTTAAAATTGCTCTTAGTGGGCCAAATCCATCAAAAATTCCTCCTTAATAACACCATATTTTGTTGCTCAACTTTTACCTGCATATCCTCTCATTTCCATGACTCCTGTGAGACTTCTAATGTCTTTTAATTCTTTGTCACCTTTCTCTAGCCAATATAGATCATTGAATAAGGGAATATTCTGAAAAGGACATCATATAACTCAGACATGGCATTTTGGCTGTTCAGTGTACAACTTGCATATTCTTACAAGGGATTTCTGAACGTTATTCTCTAGTTGGGTTTATCTTCTGGTTTACATCTGGTTTGATCATCTCCATTCATCTTATTTGTTAATTTATTTATTCATTCTTCCAACAAATATATATTGAGATCCCACGATGTGTCTGGAATAACACTGAACAAACAAAATTTCCTATCTGGTTCAGTCTGATTGAATCTTTTGTCTAGTGTTAAAGGGCAATTTTCAAAAGGATAAAATCATGACTCACACAAATACAAAATGAATACTCATCAAAGATTTCGCTGGAGTCATTAATTAATGAGAGGGCAGTAATATTTTAGATTTGATTTGACTGAGAATTGGACTTCCAAAGGTTTATACGGTCTAACCAGCAGTGCTCATTTTCATTGCCAAGAAAGGAATCATCGACTTGCTCTGGACAGGAAATGTTTGCATCTACTTCACCAGCATCCTTCACAATTTAACTTTTTTCTCCTTAGAGAGACAAAATTGACTGGTGAAAGAATTAAAGGGATATGCAATCAAATTATCTCTGGAGTGTCCACTAGCCATCATCTGTCAGTCTACAGGAGCCATCCCTGGTCTACTTCAAAGTCTTCATACCTTTTCGGAACAATAGCACAAAGAATTTGCAAATACGTAACCATTCCAGATATGATGATCACAATGGCAAAAATGAAGCAATGTGTTATTGAAGAGGGTAGCTGGCAAGAGAGGGAAATTCCTTGAGTGTTAACAGACAAGGATAATCCCACTAGAAGTTATGTAAAGTATCATTCCTCATAGAATGCCTATGCAGATTTTAACTGACCATATTGAAGACCATTTCTCATGTGTGAGAAATGCCAACATTCAATACATAAGAATAGGATACTAGTAGATTCTACCCTTTCTTTTTCCAGTAGTAATGAAAACAAAACCAGGCACACAGTGAGAACTCAACGTGGTAAAACCAAATTTACTTTCTAGGCTAATCTATCTCTTTGTATTTCTCTTCCCAAATATTCATACACATATTTTAATGTACAGAAAACAGCACCCTCTTATACCTAGACTCCCTTCCAAGATCCTCAATTGATCCCTGAAACTGTGTATAGAACTAAATCCTATATATTCAGTTAATATTTTGGACTATAATTGACTGCTTATAACTGAAACTGTAGCAAGCAAATCCATTCATAAAAGAGAATTGTTATATTTGCTTTCTTTCTATTCAAGCTGTGGGATCTGTCACTGTTCTTCATTGTGTAACATTTTATTTCACAATAATTTGTGTGGTTTAAGGTCACCCAATTATTAAACAAAACTTCCAGCAAAGTGAGTTCACCAAAAATGATAGCATCAATTTTTAAAAAATGTTTTAAAAAGTACCTAAATAATCATCAGAAAATTATTTGAAGTTTTGATAAGGTTTTAATTTGTTTTATTGTATCAGACATTGGTGAACTGTGCCCCAATGTGGCCTGTTGCTTGGTTTCATTTTTTAAAAAGGCTGTATTCACCTGTTACACGTGGTCTATGACTGATGACTACTTTGTTACTATAGCAACAGAGATTAGACACTGAATTCTGTAAAAGACCTGAAATATGTACTATTTTGTCTTTTACAGACAAAGTTTACCATACTCTGAGTTAACATGTTGTCAGTGTTAATCATACCATTTATTTGTTTACTCACTTATTCTATATATATTTAATAAGTATCAACTTTGATTCAGATACCGAACTAAGATCTAGAGTTATAGCACTTGTTACATTATTTGGCAGGGGATGAAAAAAGGAACTGGGATGTGTTTTGTTTATGTACCAACTGCAAAGAAGGACTGTAAGTAAGCATGTACCGTACTGTAAACATGTACAAAATCAAAACCAAAAGCAAGGGGGTCAAGAGGTGGGTTCATAGAGCAGGGAGGGAAGAGAAAGTGGATAAAAAGGAATTAAGATGTGTTATGTACAGGTACCAACTTCCCACAAGAAATGTAAACATTATGTAGGACACACAAGTACTAAAAAATAAAATTTTAAAAATTCTTAATCTGATACTAAATGTATTTCTCTCTTCCATTTTTTAAAATGTTAACGAATTTTCTTAAGACTTAATAATGAAGTATTAACCTTCGTGCCTTGGTTTGGGCTCCCACAAGCAGATCCTTCAGCAAGAATTTGGGAGTCAGCATTTTCCTTGGGTGGTGAGGGAAACATTTTTAGGAAGAGGTGAGGGTGGGAAAAGGAAGGGAAAGCAGTCACAAAAGGGTTCATTGACAAACCATGGGTAATAGGAGCTTAATCCTCATGGAAAAATGCACAAAATACACACCTTAGCTACACACCACCCAAAGAGACTAAGCAGTGAGGGTATTTATGTACCAACTCTTCCTCAAAGTCATGGGTTGGGGGTATAGAAGGAGGGGCTGTTACATTTTTAGTGTTCTTGGCTTGCCCATGTGTTGAGTGCCTCCATATCAATAAACTCTCCCTTATCCAGATGGGTACTGTGTGTTCTTCTCCTCTCCAGTCCCAAGGTGTGTAGACCTTAAGATCCACTACCAGGAATGTTGTCTCAGTTTCTGCATATACCTACAAGCCATGCCTGAAATGTTGTTATTGAATGATTTTTTTTTTTCTCCCTGCAGCAGAGTCTTTATGTCTGTAGTCAAACCATGTTGAAATTTGACCCGATTATTGGAACATGGAGCAGATCTTGGGGAAGGCAAGTATCAGCTTGCAAAACCTTATCCCTATGGGATGCTCCTGCTTTAAGCAGGACAACATTGCTGTCTTCCACCAGTTGTGTGTGGGTAACATCTGAAATCTCAGAGAGCTAAGCATTTGAGAGTCGAGTGCCTTTGCCCAAATGTCTCTATCCTGTATCTCAGCATCCCCCATCTTTGTCAGTGCTTTGACTTAGCAGGTTTGGTAGGGCTGTTACTAAAGATTCTCTAAAGTTCTTTCCTCATTAGTTTTCTCCCTGCTTTTCAGCCTGATCTTCCATCATCCTGAAGGAGATGAGTCTCTTTGTATGGTGCTATTGAGAACTTCTGGCTTTCTAACTGTGCTCTTGGTTGGTTTTTAATGCACTTCAGTGTGCCATTTTCTTCTCTCTGCTCCTTGGTGTTACTGGTACAACTATCCAGTGCCATTTCCACCCCAATAGCCATTGCCACTGTCTCTCGGGTGCCACAGAGATTGTGCAGTCTGTCACATCCTCTTGACCTTGATTTCCTCATCTGTAGCATAGGGATAATCATGGTATGTATCATAGATTATTATTACAAGCATTAAGCAAGATAGTCTTTGTAATGCATTTCAGAGACTTTTTGGCATATGATAGGATTGTGATTGCAGAATAACAGCAATGATCTTTATGCTTGTGATGATCACACCATTTACGAGGCGTTCTCATGTATGCAGAAGAACCATTATCAGTGGTTCTGCTTTCTATTATTTCAGTAACCTGAAGTCAACGGTGGTCGAAAATATTAAAGGAAAATTCCAAGAATAAACAATTCTTAAATTTTAAGTCATTTTTATTGTAATATATTGTTATAATTATTCTTAATTTCTTACTATGCCTAATGTATAAATTAAACATCACAGTTATATATTTATAGGAAAAATATAGTATATAGAGGTCAGTACTATTCATAGTTTCAAACATCTACTAGGTGACCTTGGAATATGTTGAACTTGAGTCAATTTTGTGAGATTGTTTTTCTCTTTGTTTTGTCCATCATTTTCCAGAGAGACACATTGAGTCTTAGAGAGAACATTGAATGTTCACAAAGTTTCAGCTATTCATAGGTACATCTGAGATTGGACACAACCCAAACCCTAGCTCTTTTTGACTCTTATTATTGACAATGCCAGGGAATAATTGCTAAATTCCAATGGTAAAGGGAAAATATTCTTAAATAATGGAACATAAAGAGCAACACACATTTAGTAATGTTTCAGAGTGCAACTTCCTGCTTTCTGCTGAACAGAGCTGTGTACTGATACTTGTTTTCAGACTTTTAGAAACTTTGCAGTTAGACTGTTTTGAAATGAACAGGCTGTAAGAAATGCTCTCTATGGTTACTGTATTTCTGGGTTTACTCACTAACTGCTTATCAGGATGAATTTTCATGGCAGAAAAATGTCATAAATTAAGGAGTTTGGGGATCAGAAGTCATGTAGTGATTGCTGAAGATGGGAGTAAATTGTGGAGAAGTTTGCTATTGTACCTAAAATCCCCACATTCTAAATGGGTGATAATTTAGTGTTCCTATCACTTTCATAGTATGAATGACTGCAGAGTACCTCCTTTCATGTGTCCTCGTATTTCCTCCAGGGGCTGAGAAAAAGGATTGGAGAATATTCATGCTGATGGGTTGAGGAAGTCGACCATGTGTTGGGAGGTCCATTGTACCAGGTGTCGTTTATAACAGTGGTGATAATACTTACACTTACTGAGTGCTTGGCCAGTCCCATACAAAAACACGTTTGTTCCTCACATCCACCTGTAGGATTGACACTGATTTTAGTGATGAAGAAACTGAGGCAGTGGGGTCAAATAACTTGTGCAAGGTCACAGAGGTAGTAGTAACTGGCAGAGGTGAGATTTGTACTCAGGAAGTTTTGCCCCAGAGATTACTTTTCTACCTTCTAATAAGTTACAGGAAAATATAGATAATCAATCACTAAGAGAGGAAGCCACAGGACAAGTGAGTTTGGAGAGCAGAAGGAAAATTGCTGCATAGACACCATAGACTCGGGTGAGGGACTTGGAAAATCTGCACCTCCCTGGCAGCAAGTGGCACTCATTACAATCAGTTCTCCATATCTGTGTGTTCCACATCCATGGATTCAAACAATGGAGAATTGAAAATATCTGAGAAAAATAATTGCATCCATGCTAACACAGATTTTTTTCTTGCCATTATTTCATAAACAGTACAGCACAGCAACTATTTACATAGCATTTACATTGTATTAGGTATTTTAAATAATCTAGAGACAATTTAATGCATATGAGAGGATGTACATAAGTTCTGCACAAATACTATCCCATTTTACACAAGGGACTGGAGCATCTGAGGATTTGGGGCCAATGACATATGGGGCCTTGTATATAATGAGCCAAACTGAGACAAAAGGTCCTGAGGATAATCTTTATCTAGTCCACAGTTTAGCCAAGGGCCAGCCCTAACTGAATGAATTAAAGATTCAGCGGAAATAAGATCTTTTGCAAAGTGTGCTTCTTTGATTTACTGACTCTGTAGGGAATTATTAACCTAAGTGCAGTGGTAGAGTGAATGTAATTGTTTTTACTTAGGGAAGCACCAGAGTCTAAATTGCTGGGTGCAAATAAGTCTGTTCCTGAGAGGCCATGGGGCTCCCTAGGCTGATTCCTGGCTACCTGCCTGGGGAACTGGCTGTGAATTGGCCAAGAATTTGCATCTCACTCCTGAAGCTCAAATGTGGAGTTGCTCCTGAATGCCCAGGGGATTTGTTCCTTTGGTACTCAAGACTCACAAGAGCAAAACTGGGAAGGAAGATGTAATCAGCTTTCTCCTTGCTGAGGCACAAGGTCTGACACCCACAATTTAAAGCAGTAGAAGTTTATTTGACTCATGATGTTAGGGTATTCAGTCTATGGTCAGCTGGATCCAAGGCAGGAATGTCATGGCAGATGGTCATGGGTGAGCAAAGCTGCTCAGTTCATGATGGCCAGAAAGCTGAACAGGGGAACGGTGACAAAGATGTATGGTATAGACCCCAAGGTCATACCTCCATGACCCACCCAGACACACAGACATGTATTCCACCAATCCCCAGGATACCAAAGCCAATGAAGTTGATGCTCCACCCTAAACACCACAGAAGAGAAGTTCATCTTTGATACTTCCATGTTGATTTTTCTGCAAGCTACATGCTTCAATGTCTCAAAAGCCTGTCACTGCTATTTTGTGAGGGGGGGAGAGGAGGGGAGGGGAGGGGAGGGGAGGAGAGGAGAGGAGAGGAGAGGAGAGGAGAAGAGAAGGGAAGAGAAGAAGAGAATCTTTTAGAATCTCCTTCTCCTTCTGGAGTTGTCAGCTTCCTAAGTTTCCAGTACCCTCATGATCACTGCAGTTGGTGCTTTCCTGACTTCTACTGTGTTATTGCACAGGCACAGCCACCCCAATTGCCCATTGCCCCTTCACTGTGGCTCTTACGTCTGCTGGTTCTGTTGGAGAGAATACGTACAGGTAGCTGCTTGGTTTACACATGACTAATGCATGTTCAAGTTTTACCCCAGGGTGGATATTTTTATTTTAAAATACAGTGCTTGAAGCCATAGGCCTTTACTTGAAGAAATAAAGACAGAATGGTACAATTTTATCCAAAGGAGACAAGTTCTGGGACTATTCTAGACCAGCAAATTGTGAGCTCTTTGCTAGAATTTCCTATATTGTGTTTTTATAGTAAACTTCTTATTTGCTTATGAATGATATTTTTCTGGGCCTGGCGAATGTGAAGACACTGGTCAGTTCTCTGAAATACTGAGGATCTTTGTCATGGATATCAGGTACATGTGCCCTAGAGAAAAGATAAAAGAGTTGCGGGGGGGATAGAAAGAGGCTGTATAATTTTATTGAGCAATATTTCTTCTTTAAATGGGCTCATGGATAATTCAATTAGCTGCCTTTTGATTGCTGTTCTTAGTGAGTAGATTCTATATAATGAACATGTGGATTCTTCAAGTCCTCACTGCTGCATACCATCTTGCTGGATGGATGTCTCAACTTGATCCCATAGTAGTTTGACATGGGTTCATGTTTGTGCTGTCTGTCTGCTCTCCTTTAGAGCATGCTGCATCTCTCTCTCTATTTTCTTTCTCTTTCTCTAAATCTTTTTCTTAGCTTTGTTTATATAGCTATAGGAAGTAAGTATCTGCTTAAGCTGAGTGCATAGCAGCCAGTAAAAATACAGTAGAACTCTTCCCAGTAGAAAGCTCCACGGCATTCCATGTGTGATCTGCCTGTCTCATCAATGCCATGTGCAGATGGTATATATCAGAGTTCGAGAGGGAAATTTATTAAGTCTCAGGTTGAGAGTTGGGTTTTGCATCTTGATTGTGAAAAGGACATAAATAAACTTTTTCAAAAAATATAGTGTTTGATAAATTTCTCTGTATAGACTTTTATATCAAGAATTCCACATTTAATTCAGTTTGTATCCCTCAAGGAGAATGGGAAATGCAGAAGTCCTGAGAAACAGGATTAAGTTCAACACCATGGAGTAGTTTCTTGCTGAGAACAGCTAAAAGCCAATGGGAATTAGTGTAGGCATACGAGGTCCAACTAGGAATAGTATTTACATCAACAAAATTAGAAAGGGTCCAGGCATGACTGGAGCTCAGATATTTCTGTTGAAGGAGGTGGCTCTACTCAGTTTCAGCCAATAGTTGCCATATGGGGATTCAGACCCAACATAGTGATTCTGTACAAATATTTTCAGGAGATGCCAGAAATATGGTTAAATAAGCCAGCTTTTTTTCATGTATAATGTACAGGTTCTGAAAGACTATTGTGTGACTTCTGGAGAATAATATGATCTTGAGGAAATGAACACTAAACAAATAAGCACCAAATACAAAACATCAACAATGACTAGCTCAAATCAAATCAACAAGGCACTGATGACTTTCTATATATATTTAAGACCCTCAGTTTCATCCTGACAAACTGTTGAGATCCCTATCCTCTGCTAGTTACACCTAAGAGTGGAGGAAGACATTTCAGTTGGAAATATATATAAATATTAATTGCAGAGAGAGTATTTGAATTATGGTCTGAAGTATACATACAGCTTTGTTAAGAGAAGAAAGGTAGTGGAGAAGCAATTCTAATATGTTCTATGAGGGGAAGTAAAGCCTCATGGTAGGAAAAGTTACCAATTCCTGTACTGAGACAATGGTGATACAAGAAGCTCACAAAGCAGTTTCATAGTTGAAAGAATGAGTTGTTGAGCCTTAAGTGACAAGCCAAGAAGGAGGTGTTTTATTATCTAGTGGGTGGTTGCCAACTCAACTGCTCACAGAGAGCAGACAAGCAACCTATAAGGAAAAATGAATTTGGAATGAGGACCACTGTATCCAAATAAAAATTAGGCTCAGCTCCAGTGGGTGACTGCTATGTCTAAACACTGTGCCAGCTTTGCCTGAGAGAAGTTTGAAATCTGGGATTTTATTTTTAAGTCAGGATTTTTAAATGTTGGCAGCAAACTCACATTAAAAAGAAAAGTTGTCAATCAAAGCTTATTTGGAAGCCCATATGTAAAACAAACTTAGAGCTGCTGGATGGTGGGGGCTGGGGTTACCTGTGCCCCAGACACTGAAGCTGTGCTCCCTTTCTGGAGCTGATGAGGGTCTCTCCGAATATATTTTAAATATTCCTGCTCCTGGTGATAGAAAACCATTGAAGATACAATACATTTAGCATGCACTGTGATCACAAATATCTTTAAACAATGTGTACACATGGACAGGAAGTAGAAAATGATGATGTCTTTTGAGAGTAGAGAGATGATTTTCTTTCTAAATGTTATGTTTCATGATGAAAATGCAAAATTTTACATTAGTGAACCATTGATAAAAACAATCTTTTTAAAGTTCAGTGATTGTGCCACCAATAAGAATACCGTACTTTCGTCCTGTTCAGATGCAAACAGGGTGAAATATCAATTAGGCTTACTGTGGAGCTTCTCCCTCACAGTAGCCAGCAGACCTACTCCTGGGTCAGGTACTTCAGTGCATTTATAAAAAAGTGCATACATAATGACATCATGTACTTTAAACGCAATATTTTACTACAGTTTTGTGTTCAATCTTTTATTTATTTATTTGTTGTACTGGAAAGTGAGTCCAGGGCCTTTGCACTGAGCTACATCCCCATCCCTTTTTATTTTAATTTATTTTTTTATTTTGAGATTGCAAAGTTGCTAAATTCCTAAATTGCCTATTTCAGGTTTAAACTTGTAAT
The DNA here is from genome assembly GCF_000247695.1 of Heterocephalus glaber. The sequence continues at coordinate 2,590,185 of NW_004624773.1, forward strand.
CATCCTGCCCCTGCCTCCCAGAGTGTAGGATTACAGACATGCACCACCAAACCTGGTTCCCTGTATTTAATTTTAAGGTTTATGAACATTTTTCTGGGAGGGGATCCACTGGTTTCACCAGACCACCAAAGTGTTTCATGGCCCAAGAAGAGTGAAAAAGCTTGCTCTAATCAATGTAGCTATAAATAAAAAGCTTCACACAAACCTGAAGACCCAAGAATTGTCCTGCTTTCTGAAGTTTTCTTGAGGTAAGGACTTCTTACCTTTCCAATCCCAGTTTTCAAGGGCTCATAGGGATTTCAGAGTAGTGGCTGGTATCATTTACTGTTCTGAAACAGGGCAAAAATTGAACTTGAAAAGTTAAAGACTTTTTAAAAAATGAAAGTCAAATATATAAAAACAGGATGGGAGTGGGAGAGAACTGGCCAAATGTTGCTGTGTGGTTGAGTCTGTGGCAATCTGACCTACAGAAGTAACTGCAGAAATCAATGGGACAGAAAAATGGCCAAACTTGAGGGTGTGGATATCAGCTAGGGGCAAATTTTCTCAAAAAAAAAAAAGAAAAGAAAAAGCTGGGTATCTAGAAGGACTCTCTTGGTTCTCACCCCCACATTGCCCCTAGTATTCAGGATCAATTTCAGGGCCTGTGTATTGAGCTATATCCCCAGAACCCTTTTAAACTTCTTTTATTCATTAATTTTATTGATACATTTTAGGTATACAATATGCTGACATTAATTATTGGGAATTTGTACTTTATGTAATATATCTTGGTTCTTATTTTTTTCCCCCTTTCCTGCCCTCCCTTCAACCCCTCCATCCCTCCCTATTTACAAAGACTTTGTTTCCATTTTTTCATTTTCTCATATTCATTCTGTTCCCTTCTTTCCTTTTCCCAACCCCTCCCACTTCCCCTTCCTCTTTGAACCTTTTCTTCCCATTTTAAATTATCTATTATACATTTTGATCCTTATTTATATTTTCAGTTTCTCACACCAGAGAAACTGTTTGGTATTTACACATGTGTGTCCTATTCATTTCACTTAAGAGTATCGCCTCAATGTGCATCCATTTAGCTTAAATGTCTGTCGTTTCTCATTCTTTATGGCTGAGCAGTATTCCATTTTATTAAAAAAAAACATTTTCTTTATCCATTCTCCAGTTGATGGGCAGCTGGGCTGTTTCCAAGTTTTAGATATTATAAACTGTGCTGCTATAAACATGGTGCACATATATCACTGTGGTATGATTCTTTTAATTCTTTTGGGAGGATACCCACCAAGGCAATAGCTGGGCCCAATGGGACCTCTAGTCCTAGTTCTTTGAGGTATCTCCATAGTGATTTCTACAGTGGTTGTGCCAGTCTACACTCCCACCAGAAGTAGAGAAGGGTTCCTTTCTCCCCACAGCCCTGCCACCATTTGCTATTGATTGACTTCTTGATAGCAGACATTCTTTTTCTTTGGAGACAGAGTCTCATTAATTTGCTGAACTTCTCGGGCTGGGCTACAACTTCAATCCTCCTGCTTTAACTTCCCAAAGTGCACACCCTGCTTCTTAGGTCTTTTAGAAAAAGTATTTCCTGCAGATTATTTTTTAACCTGACTGGTGATGAAAGGACAGTTCCCATATCTAAGGAAAAGCTCTGGCTGTGACCAAATTACTTCTGAATTTGCTGTTATTGAAATGCAGTTTCTTGTATTTATTAAAATGAAGCGACTGTCATATTAAAATTGAAACCGAGCAGTTGCACATGCAAATTATTTCTAAAGTTCAACTGCTGCTAAATGAGACACAGTGCTCCTAAACTTAGAAATGCTTAACATAAATTATGACCTAATTAACATTTGCATGGTAATCCGGACTTCCTACAGCTTATTCTGCTAATTAACACATGACAGATGAGCACATATTAATATTTTATTGTCACATAACTTGTCCAAGAAAGTGTCTTAATTCCTTGGACATTTTGTGTTTTGTGTATTTTTTTTTTTGTAGTCATTTTCTGCCTGAGAAATCTACTACTGTGGTGATTTCTGCCATTATATACTTTTAAAGAAAAATTTCTCATGTTGTAAATTTAGTAAGATTGAGAATATGTTCCAGCACTCTATGTTTTCATTTAAACTCTTATCTTTCTGAAAAAATCTTCATTTTTGAAGAAAAAAATAATTGTTTTGGTATGTACTTTTTAGCTTATCATCCTTTCCATAGTGGGTGCTGAGATGTCTCCCAGAGATATGGGTAAACCAAAACCTACGAAGGAAAACAGAATCATGGCTAAAGCTATATGGACTTTGTCCTTACAAGTGATTTCCTTTGATTATGAATTCAGTTAGTTTGCATAATCTGTTATCCAAATTACAACTTTTTTTTTTGTATTAAATTCTTTTATTGGTACATTGTAGGTATACAACACAATTACATTTCTCATTGGGAATTATACCTTTATATAATGCATCTTAGTTCTTATTTTTTCCCCATTCCTAGCCCTCCCTTCATGCCCTCCACCCTTCCCTATTTATGAACACTTTATTTCC
>NW_004624773.1:2598569-2670047 GCF_000247695.1 Heterocephalus glaber
TCTGGTGGTCTGGTGTCCTCTGCGTCTTTGTAGTGTGGAATCAGGTGGCTGCCTGTCTGCACTGGGGTGATTCGGTGTCTTCCACGTGACTCAGGACCTCGGTAGGGCGTGCACAGACCTGCCTGTCTGCAGCGGGCTGATTTGGCATGTTCTGTGCAACTCAGGACCTGCCTGTCTGCCACAACATCTTTCAAATTCAGCAGGGAGATCAGAATACTTCTGCCTCTCCCAGGGACAGAGAGCGCCTACCTGTGTATGTCCATTGTAACTGATTTTTCACTGAGTACACTGTTTTTCAGTTTTGATTGCTCTCTTGGTATGTTGTAGGAGTTTTGTTTTGCATTGTTTTTCATGGGACTTTCCTATGATGATTGCAAAATGCATTTTTATCTAATCACATAAATCAGTATCTGTGATCTTGGAGCTCTGGGAGATATTCCTGACTAAACTGGGGGCAAATTACTGTGATAAGCAATGTATTAGGTGCTTTGAAAACATATTATAAAGGCATCTAATGAGCAGTTGAGAAGAGCCAAATGTCTTTTCTCTTTTTTTAAAGATGCTATTGAGATTATTGAGCAAAATTTCTTACCTAATGCTTGAATCTTATTCCCAGCCTCTCAAATCTGTTGCTGTCAACCCCTTTCCACTTAGAATTTACAAGAGAGCCTATGAAAATGCTGGAGAGTACACCTTCTGAGTGGAGACATATATGAGTGTTTGATTTAATCTAGCAGGAATTTGTATGCGTTTGTGTATATAGAGATGTAGATATAGATATATAATATATACCATCCATATATCTGTACATATTCATATTGTCTATCTACTTCCTTATTTGTATTAGCATGAAACTGCAAACAATTCAAATGTTCTTCAGTATGTGGATGAAACTGTGGACATGATTTATAGTAATTCTTGACTATTAGCATCTAAGGATGTACTACTCAACAATAAAAAGAAATAAACTGTTGATATGTACAACAACATGTATGAATCTCAAGATAATTATGACAGATAAAATGTGCACATGCTTTATAATTTCATTTATATAAACTAGAAACTACAAATAAAAATGTTAGAAGATTGATAGTTATTTGGAACGGGGTTGGACAGAGAAATCATAAAGGGCTGGAAGAAATTATCTTGATGGTGATATTAGTTTTACAGGTGTTCACATTCATAAAAACTTATCAAATTATATCTAAATATTTACATTTTCTTATGTGTCCATAAAGCTGTACAGGTGTGTGAAATGTGTATGTACGTACGTACAGTCCCCCTTTTTTTTTTTTTTTTTGGTACCGGGGATCGAACTTGGGTCCTTGCACTTGCACAGCAGGCGGCGAAACCACTGAGCTAAATCCCCGGCCCAACACTCCCTTTTTTGCCAACATAGAGGATTAGCACCACAAGAGCAGAGAAAGTTTTCTTTGGCCCATTATTATATTCCCAGTTTCTAGAATGATGCTTGGCATGTGGTAGGTGCTCAATAAATGTTGTTTAAGGAATAAATAAATGACACTTTTCTATAGATATAAATTAATATTCCATTTCTTCTTCCGAATTAATTTCTACCTAAAAATTGTTACTACTTTTACTCTCTCAGCAGAGCAGGAATGATATGTAAGCCAGATGTTTCTGGAAAATGTAATAGATAAAAACCCAGGTTGCAAAGAGCTGAGCAGCACCCTTGTCTCATACAAGGTAGGTAGGTAGATTGAAACACTGACCCTAAATTAGTTAAATATTTCATAGGGAGAGCTGATTGCACAGATTTAATTCCTGATTTTCAGGAGATAAGACTTCTAGTTGATTCTAGGAATATGGTAAGATTATAAAAAGGCATTAGGAGGTTACAGTAAACTGAGGTAAGACAATGTGCGAGTGAGTTCCGATGAATTCAAGGCAGAGAAGAATGTAAACAGACTACTGAGTAAGAACTAGAGGAAGGGAATTCTGGGGAGTTTATAAGACAATGTCCCTGGACCTCTGTCAGGGTGGAATAGTGACAAGTTTCCTTGAGGCATGGGATTTTGAAGCACAATAAAATAAAAAGTAGTTAATGCTACAGAGACTCTGATGTGGCAAGACAGCCAACTCACCAAAGAATAACTTGGAAACAGACTTTTTGGATTTGATTTGAAAAAGCTGGTATACAGCCAGATAGTAAAATAAACTATCTTCATAAAAGTGGCAAGGATTTGAATTTGAAGGTCAGCAATGAAATTATCTTTCTTCCCATTAACCTTAACCCTACTTCCTTGTGACAGCCACATTTTGGTCCTTGTTTTGCATTCTGTGGCTATCCCAAATTTGTCTAACATAAGAATTTGCACATTTAATTGTTATAGAACATTTTTATGATCTTTCTAATTCTCTCCAGGAAAAACACACAAGTTTTCATCCATTCTTCGTAACATATATTCATATTAGTTCACTAACTCTCTTGATACTACTTCCTCATTTCATACTCCTCTATTTGCCATTAGCAATTACATTTCAATTAAAAGTTTAATGTCTTTCACCCTACAAGACTGGAGGCTCCATGAGAATATGGAATGTGGTTATCATGTTCATGTTTATTAACAGCATCTAGAAAAAATACAGCATTGTCTGAGTGCTCAGAGAATATTTGCCAAAAAACAAAATTAACAAGTTGGTCGTTGTCTACTGGACATAAAATTGGATGCAATTCTCTTATTACAGACTATCTTTCACAAAGAAAAGCACTACTGTCCCTCATTTGGAATGCTGTATTTCTGTCGGAATATGCCAACTGTTTCCATATATTTTATATTATACTTTTGCAATAATGGCTAACTATTGACTATTTTTACTGGTTTACATTTTAAAATTGTGGTGAGCTTATGTTCTTAAATATCCTTTAAATGGGCGGCACTGAGCCTTTAGCATATCTTGTTTTTGTATACTGAAGTACATGGCTTTTAGAGCTCACAGAAGCTCTTAGGTTTAGGAAGTAACACATGTGCCTGACACATAGTAGACACTCATCGTTTTGTGGTAAGATGTGGTTTTACAAAATTATTTTTATGGTGTTGTCATTGCAATTTGGGATTTTCATTAATTTTACTTGTAAGTTGGTAGACATTGTGATCATCTTAGCCAACTTTCTTCTCTCTCCTCCTCTGTCTCCTTACCTTTTTTCTCTCCTCCCTTTCCTTCTTCCTTCTCTCCCTCTTTTTCTTTCCATTCATCAAGTATTTATGTATTGTCTGTTCTGTGCTATTTTTTTACAACCAAAAATTTATATTCTATTGCATGAATTGTTTTAAAATTTTATTTTATTGTACATTTTAGGTGTACAATATAATGACATTCATCATTGGAAACATAAACAAAAGAATCATTTTTCTAATAAAAGAATTATGAAATGCTTAAACAAAACTGTGAAGAAAGGTATGGCTGCTCTTTTGTGTCCTGCATCACAGTTCTTGTTGCTTCCTTTGACATCTGCCCTCTTTGCCATTCCCGCTGTGACTGTACTACCTTCCCCGCTTGAAGAAAACACATCACTGGATCACCTTGAGCTGGACATTATGAACAAATGCACAACAGGCAAAAACTTCTGACTTAAATAATTCAGATTGACTGTTAGATGACACATACATTAAATAACTGTTTTCAATAGGTATTGCATATAAAGTCAGAAATATGATAAAAAGCAGGATTTTGAAGTTATATAATCTGATGTCATTTTGTCTGGGAAGGACTTGAATGCTTTCCTCATGATGCTAATTTTCTTGTAGATCCTCTTTTCCAGAGTCAGACATTTACTTTCTACACAGGCAGATTCCTCTTGTTTCTGTTAGTGGCTATTTCTGCTGTTCTGAGGCCTGAAACTGCATAGTATGACAATGCTGATGGCTCTCAGCTTTTATATCTTTCATCATCCTAATTCCTGTACTTGGGGTCATGTTACTTCAGTAGGCGCCACTCTTCTCAGGAACAGAGCTGCTCAAATAAAAATATATATGCGTCTTTTCTTCCCCCATGGTTTACCTAATACAAACCCCAAAGCACATGGAACTGGAAACCACAAACTTCTTATTTCCTCCCAAATTATTCTTTGTCTGATTAAAAAAGACCTTGTGTGTTATGAACCTAGTAGTATGGTTTGCAATTTCTCTTTTTCTATCTTTTTTCTTAGTGAATAGAAAATTTGTTAGATCTTGTTTACTCTTTCTGTATTAAATAGTAAAAAGGACAAGCATAAAAATAGTAGGGGCAAATATTTTTGAGCATTTACTGTACTATGTGAGACTAAGCACCACATATACATTGCCAGGTAACTCTTCCCTATTGGTTATATAGACTGTACTCTAGGGTAGTCAGTAGTAAAGAGTCCTACTGTAGTATAGTAAACGTGGAATCAGGTACACACCTTTGCATTTTTTGGATGAATTTAAGAGAGGAAGTAATTCTAACTCTCCAGTTTTTAACACTCATACTAGAATATTCTATTGAAGGTATTGCTGGGACTGTATTTTGTGACATGATGGTGTTTATGTCCCATAACAGATAAATTTCTGGGATGAAAATCAGGGGATCTAGTTCTGCCAGTAACTGTGTCTCAACAGTAGAGTAAATGAAGTGATGGGAAAAATCAGGGAAGACCCCATGGAGGAGATGTGATGGGTGGATTATAGCAAAACTCTCCAGCCCAGAAGCCTGAGTTCCCATGCAAACTGCACCGCTTGGTAGTTGTGTTACTTGGGCCTTTTCATGACTTTGTTTCTCATCCACAAAATAAGAATAGAAATAATACTTAATCATCTACTCATTACAAGAATGAAGTAAGTTGATATCTTCAATTTTTTAAGAATATGGACTGAAACATTGTGGTTTCTGTTTAAATTGCTCTTTTTATACTTTTGTTCCTGAAGGGTATAATCCTTGAAATGAGGCTTTTAAAGCATGAGGAAGAGCCAGCAAGGTGAACAAGCAGATGTAGCAATAGCAGGAGGCTTTTTCAGCACAGAAGACATGGCCAAAAGAAGCAGCCTCAGCTGCTTTAGGACAAAGTATGTGATGTGAGACTAGAGACATAGGTTGAAGTCAGGATGCAAAGGTCCTTGAGTTCTATATCATGGTTTTTAAAGTGATGGTGAGTCATTAACAGGAAAGGGTGCTGTTTTAGTTGTCACTATGGAGAAGATGGAGAACATAGATTTAAGGGACAGAAGACTAGAGGGCAGTGACTAGTTAGAGGGACTACAGTGGTCCAAGTGGTAGGTGGTGGAAGGGGAGAACAAGGGTGGCACCTCATTCCATTTTCTGTTGCTATCAACAAAATACTTGAGACTGGGTCATTCATAAAGAATCAAAGTTTATTTGGCTTATGGTTCCAGCGGTTAACTCCAAGACCATAGCATAGGATCTGCTTGGCATGTGGTGAGGGCCTTCTTGTCACATTATAACATACCAACGGCATCACATGGCAAGACAGAGCAAAGATGCCAGCTTGGGCCATTTCCTGTTCTTATGAAACCACTACTGACACTGTGAGGGCTCCACCTTCAGGACCTCATTAATCTTAAATACCCAAAGAGGGCCCCTCCATATACCATTCATATATGAATTTGGGGATTAAGTTTCCAATACAGGAAATTGGGAGGAGGGCCCATTCAAACCATGGTAGATGGAGAGAAAGATAGTTAAGAAATGTTTAGGAGACAAAAACTGACAGTTCTGGATATTGCAAAGAGAGATTATGAAGAAGAGAGAGAAGTGGGAAACAAAGAGCTGGGTTTTGGTCTTGTAATTAGGAAAATGACAGTGACAATGAGATAAAGTGGAAGAAATTTTAAAGATTTATTGAGTTTGAGACTGTGGGGTTTGTGGTACCCATGAAATGTTCCCAGCAAAGTATCTACATACAGGTGGACATTGCGCTTCTAAAGTCGAGAGATGAGTGTCTGAACTTTGGAACACATGGTTAAATATATAAAGAGAAAACTGGTAAATTTCAAAAAGCACTTCCAATAGAAGTCATTCAATGAAGTGTTAATTTGAGCATACAGTTTTCAACGTTAATAAGTTTATGTTAGGATACAAAGAACTCCAGTGAAATTTTCCTGAATTAGAAAAATGCACTCTACCTCTGGCTCATTAGAATGATTTCTGAACAGGAAATACAGTGTGCAATCACCTGCACTTGAATTCCAGGTTTCCAAAGGAAATTTCTAGGGAGGCTATCCCTGTTTTTGTTTAATTACAAAAATAAGTAGATAAACCAGAAGAAAAGTTCTCCTTAGGGTCTACTTTTCTACTTGTTGTGGGCTTCTTAGAGAATTACTTACATCTGTGGCTTTATTATAAGAAGAAAATTCTGTAGATTTATAGAATATTACAGTTAGAAGAAACCTGACATTTTATTATATGTAAGAAAAGGAGGTCTGAGGCTGAGCAATGCATTTCTAGTTTTACCTCAGGTCCATGACAGAACCAGACATTAACTGCCAGGTTTCTGGGATGGAGTAAGTGGACTTTTCCAGTGCTCCATGGTGATTCTCATTTTTCAATATTAGAAATAGGTCTTCCCCCCAGTTTTCTTTCCTTTTTACCTTGAAGCTAAAGAGAACATGGAAATAGGAATAAAAATAGCCCTACTTGTGTGACCATATTTTCTTGGAAAGCTGTCCTCAGCAACACATAGCATACTAATTTTAAACCATCCAATAAAATTGGTTAGAAAATTCTGTTGAAAGTTAAATGTTTCCATGTTTTAAAAACAAATGTCACATCCTGAGGCATAATCATATCCATGGTAGAAGCAATTATTCTATTGGCTACAGGTAGTGGTGGAAGTACTGATGGTGATGGTGATGATGATGATGATGATGATGATGATGTATATTTAGTAAATGTTTTCTACGTGTTAGAAACTGTATACATTCAAGACTATAAAAAAGTTTAATTGAAAACATTGATACTCAAGTTCAAATTCCTGGGAATACATCCCATGCTGCTATTTCCTGTTACAGAACCTTGGGCAAGTACTTACATTCTTGAGGTGTCCGTTTCCTTGTTAGTAAAATGATGAAGATAAAAGTACTTAAAGAGATATGATGAGACTAAATTGAAAATGATGTGTGTAAACCATATGGCAAGGCTGTGTATTATCACATTCCTTTTGCTGGAGCAAAATACCCAACATCCACAAATTAAAGGAGGAAAGGCTTGTTTTAGATCATGATTTCAGAAGCTTCAGTCTATGCCTGGCCAGTAAAGTAGAAATAGCACAGGGAAAAGGTGTGGTGGAGGAAAGTGGTTCAACCCATCACAGCCAGGAAAGAAGGCAGGGATAAGAATACATCCTTCCAGATCATACTCCTTGTGACTCACCTCTAACCGCGCTCTACTTTCTAGCAACACTTTTAGCTATGAACTCATCAGCTTCTAAAAATCCCTATTCTGAACACATGAAACTTTTAGGGAACATTTTAGGTCTAAACCAAAACAACTTATAACCCTAACTCTGTAAAAAAGGGTTATTACCCGTATCTTACATATTAAAAAACTGAGACTCAGAGAGGTGAAATAATAATGTGTTCTATGGTCTACCTGACTCCTGGACTTATAACTACCATAGATATTTTCTTTGGGTAAATTGCTCCAGTCTTAAATCTTGAAAACTGCTCCTTGAATCTTGAAAACATCTTATTTAGGAATCTTTTTATTTGCCACCCCAAGCAAGTTTTCAACATATACAGCGTTTTATTTCTGATTCCCCCAGAATTGTTGCAGCAAGATGATTGTGTTGTACCGTTAGTTCCTGGAACACTGGGTAATTGGCCTTTTCTAGAAAACTGACAGTTGAAAATGTTCATGATAAGCACCTTGATATGACTTTTAGAGAAGGTAGGACCACAAAAGCTTGATCTAGAGTGAACAAATATTGTTATTAGAACAGTATTTAAAAGTTTGAATCTATTTTCTATGCAGAATATTGCATTGGGACTAGCCACAGTTGGTCCTACACAGTTATTGCCTGCCAACCTGGATGCACGTGCTAAATGGTACCAGGGGTAAATGTAGCTGCTTTTTGGTTTCTATTGAAGTCCGAGACATCTCGGACTTTGAGTTTTACTATAAGCCTGATAGTCTATTAATCACCTTTAGTGACTTTGTTCCTTTTTTATAAGCTGATTCAGAAATCAACCTTTAATCTGTGATAAGAATATTGAAAATATAACCAGGATATTACATTGAATTCCATAATAAAAAGTCTACTTCAGTGGAACTATAATGAATTGTTTTTGTATCACACTATTTCAAGTCCCAAGGTCTTTAACAAAGGAGATGTTAAAGGTAAATACGGTTTTATTATACATTGTGAAGAATCAGTAATTAAGAGATTTCCTAAGTAAGTCAGCCTTCTCACCTATAGACATTTCCTGAGTGTCTCAAGGGGATAAAGGAATAAAGCCAATGTCAATACTAATGGTGATGGACTAAGAAGCTTTATCTTTCAAAGTAAACAAATATCCATCCCAATCATCTATAAAAAATCTCTATCAGCAGAATTAGATGAGCATCATAGAAATACTGAGATTTTTCTTGTTTTTGTTTTGTTGTTATTTAAGCATTCTTGGTAAAGAGGAATGGAAAAGCTAGAACCTGAACCCTGGAGTTTTCACTCCTGGTCTAGGTGTCTTTGGGAATGAAAGTTTAATAAAGCAAACTTCTAAGGGAGCCCTCACAAAAACTTAAGAGCCATAAAGAGTCTTTCTATTACTTTGTAATTCATTTATTTCTCATGTTTGTTCTTAAAATAATTTTATAACCATAATGTTAACTATAATGTAAACTATTTTAGTTGTTTGAACAATGAAAAAATTCAAGGTTGTACCAAAGAATACTCTGTGTTGTTGGTGGTGATGATGATTTTATTTTTCTGTTGTGCTATAATTAGTTTATATCTACCAGTCCGGTTATACAGTGAGGACCTTGAAGGTGGGAACAAATTGTATTAATGTTGTGTCCTCAGAGACTGGCATGGTTTTGATTGTTCTGGAAGCATCTGGAAAATGCAGGAGGAGTGAATTGAGAGAGTTGGAGCATTAGAGCTCTCAAGGCCTAGCTTGTCATTCCTCATAAAACTCCTGTTTGACATTGAGAAAGCCACTGCCCCTGGTGGTTTATCTACTTTTCCATAAATAAGGAGGAGGTATCCTAGCTGCCCTTCAGGGATGCTGTAAGAATGCATTTAACATTTAATAGAAAGTTGTATCTTAATCTGTAAGGAATTAATATTTAATATTAATGAAGTTCATAGACTTCCATTTCACTCCTTTCTTAGTAGTTGCAAAGTGTTCATCAGCATAAAAGAGCCCAAATGCAAGAGTATGAAGGTCATGCCTTATGTCATGCACATACCAAATGAGAGAATGCCTCTAAAATCAGAGGCCTCTATCTAGACACAGAATGCATTCTGAGCTGCAAGGAAATTAATTGAGGCATTTAGCTGTATCAAACCTCCAACCCTAATCTACTAATTTCTAGATTGTTAAACATTTTAGGTAATAATTACTTTTGCCTTTGCTCAAATTATCTGGATTTTAATTGCCTGTTTTCTATAGATTTTATGTGAAAGTCATTTAAAATAAAATTATACATCAAAATGCATATATCTGGATAGGAACACTCCAAAATGATGATTATTTGTGAGCAGTGAGATTACAGATAATCTGTTAGGTTTTTTTATTCTAAACTTGGTTGAATGTATCTTTTAGTGGCACAGAACAGTCTTGTAAATGGCCACAAATGTGTGGGTGTTCATTGCCAGAGGGCTGGGTGGTCTGGGGAATCTGTGAACGGACAGGGCACCACTGTTGATGTTCATGGGAAATGAAGATGACTGGGGACCATTTCTCTTGCCCCAAATGGTTTGTCCAACCTTTCATATGGAAGCATGTTGTATTAGTCACTTTTGCTGAAACAATTTACCCAACATTCACAAATTAAAGGAGGAGAGGCTTACTTTAACTCACAATTTTAGACTGTTCAGTTGATAGTTGACTGGCTTCATAAAAAAAACAGTATGATGGAAGGTCACGGTGGAGGGAAACTCCTCAGCTCATGGCAGCCAGGAAGCAAAGAGAGAAAGAAGAAAGGAGCCATGCAAGAGAATAAATCCTTCTAGGTTATGTGTCCAGTGACTCAACTCTAAGCAAGCTTTACCTCCTAACAATACATTCAGCTAGGAACTCATCAATGAGTTCCACTGAAGAGTAGAATGTCCCCTTGATCCACTCACCTTCCAAAAGCCCCACGTCTCAATTCAGGAGACTTGAAGGGGCATTTTAGATCTAAACCATAACATACCCATTTGGAGTCTCTGAGAAGGATGAACAGTGCCCAGTATTTCTTCCATTATTCCATGGTGATTTTCATCTTTTAAGCAGTGACTTGTAGGGTTACTACACAAAGGGTCAAATTTTCAGCAATACCAAGGTACATGATCGGGTCTAAATTAAAAAGGGCATTTTAGTAGTTTTTCTCAAGATTAAATGTGGCTGTGTTATTAAACATCACAGAGTTTCCTAGTAAGTTGTCAAATATGGCTCTTGAAGGTTATTGTCACTCCAAACCTTATAAAAGTCTGAAGATTATTATGGTCCTTCTACAGAGAGACCAAGTGACTTTTTTCCAAGTCTTATCCACTCCAGAGTGTGTCTACCTATTTCAGCCATCTAAGATTTGTCAAACATTTAGAATTCTCTGTAAATATCTAGCCATTTGGTGACTAGGTAAAGAATATTCTGTAGTGGAGTGCGTTTTCAATAAACTCCTCCAAAGTGAGGACTTTGATACTCTTCTGATATATTTTTCAGAATCTCTTTCCACACCTGAAGTAAGGAGACTACAGCACAATGTACAGCCGTGTCTGAGCCCCCATGTCCAGCTCTGACAGTTTTAGCTATCGGTCTTGATGTTCAACATCTGATGCTTGACAAAATCCAGCATTCTCCTTCTTGCCCTGAAGGACTTTTCTCTGTTTAGAGAAAGCACAGCCCACCCGTAAATACTTAACTGGCCAGGCACTGGCAAAAGCATGCAGAAGCTCAGGTTACCTGACGTTCTGATTTGTCTATTGATCCAGAATGAAAACAACCTAGTCACTTGTTTTCCTCTCTCAAAGTGTTGCAGGATCACAAACACTTCCAGAATATTCTGCAAGTTGCTGAGAGGATTGGTCATTGGCTCATCCAGGACAGTGTCTAACCTGTGTCAGGAGTCAGTAACTGCAGAATCCAAGGTCTACGTGGACCTTGTTGGAGATACATGTTGTTTACCAGGTCATGCACCACAACTTGCAAGTCATATGTTTCTTTTTGCCCTCTGATTTCAGCAGCAGGGGCTAGGTATGATACATGCCTATGCTGCCCGATTTTTGGAAGAGTCACTGATTGTTGTGTATTAAAACACCATTTTTATCTTTCTATTTTCACATATCCTAAAACCAGACCAATCAAATGTGTAAAAAAGCATTATGAATATAATTTCACCTTCTGATTTCAAAATTCTGAACTGCTGGTGTTCTTGTTGTTTACAAAATTCTTCATGAGCTGGACATGACGGTGCATGCCTATAATCCCAGCACTCTGGGAGGCTGAGGCAGGATGATCACAAGTTTGAGCCCCGCCTGGACAACTAAGTGGCTTACTGAAATCTTGTCTTTAAATAACAATTTTAAAATGCCTGGAAATGTAACTCACTGTGAAGGCCCTAAGTTCAATCTTCGTTACTTAAAAAAAAAAAAGCCAGTCTTTTTTTTTCTGCAATGAGAATTAAGAGAAAGAAAGACGTGATAGCAATACTTACTTTGTTACTTTACTGTTAGTGTAGTCTAAAGTGGGAGGGTAGCTTCTTGCCAATAAACAATGATTTCTAAGTTGTGAAATTTGTGTCAAAATAGCCTGTTGTATTACATACTCATTTTTTCAGTAGCTTGGTGATCAGATATTCTTTGATGCTAATAGATAACAAAATGCTTCAAGTAGTGTTCTTAAATGATTTACAAAAAGAATCTTTTCCCTTGATCAGGACTGAGGTTAACATGATGTGTTAGAGCATCACTCTCCCTGCAAGATCATGGTTTTATCAAAATGAAAAAGGTCTTTAACAAGACACCCAACAAGTCCCAAGACAATAATTACATTCTTGGAACCAAAAATCTTGCATGTTTGCAGACATTTTAGAATTTGGTAGTTGTGGCTTTTTGCACACTATGAAATATTTATAGGTTGTTGAAATAACCCTGCTTAGTTATCATTGGATACCTACTGTTGTAAGGGAATTGCATTTAGAAAGGAATTGAATCTGACTTGCAAAATCCATAAAGCTCTCATGTCCAAATATGTCAGTAGAAATCCTTTAGAAACAATAGTTGCAAATGCTAGGAAATATATGTTAATTTTGTTTGGAGAGTTTTTTCTTAGTGATGGTGGTAAAAGAATACAATTTCTTTTGATGTTTTGCTTCTTATTTAGAGGACATGAGATTGCCAATAACATTTGCTTATCTGTGCTAGATACTTTTAAAAACAGTAATCAATACGAATATAAGTAATTATTTTATTAACACAAAACATAAAAATAGATTATATGTAACTATCACCTAGAGAAAACATGTTAAACAATATCCAGAAGGCTTATTTTTGTCTTCCTTTTCTCCTGCTTCCTTTCTTCTTCCCTTCTGTTTGTCTGTCCAAACATTCATACATCCATCCATTTAAAATAATGTTATGTTAGTTATATGAAGCATAAAGTTTCTACTTTGTAATCAATCAGAAAATACTTTGAATGTTTTCCATGAAAGTAAATATACTCTATTTTACAGAAATTTTATTTCATTGTATAAATGTTCCATAAATTGTGTATCTAATCCTTTACTATGGCACACACATTGTTTCTAATATTTTTCTATTATAAATATTTCTGTGATTTAATAACATTCATTGATTTCTTTCAATACATATCTCTTGAACTGATACTATATGCTATGTTCTGTGTCTTCAACCATGCTAGGGAGTAGCTCATGTTTCTATTTTTATGTTTTATGACATATAATAAAACAAAATCATTTAAATTTAGTCTTGAATAACAGCTGTTGTTTTTGCTGAGACAGTCTTCATAATCAGAAATATGCTGAGCAGCTTTTTTTTTTTCTTGGTACCAGGGATCGAACTCGGGACCTTGTGTTTGCAAGGCAGGCGGCGGAACCACTGAGCTAAATCCCTGGCCCCCATAATCAGAAATATGGAAATAACAATATCTACACACAGAACATCCATAGCCTACACAACTTTAACTGAAAAATGATAAAGCAGTGTATCACCTGAAAATCTTTACAACCACAATGAACTGATGGTATTAGGGAAAACAAAGAATTTATCTTTCTGTCAATTTTGGTTTTATTGATCATTGTGGTTTTGACACATAGCAACCAGGTAGGCGGAGGCAGTGAATCTTCAATATGAAACTGAGCTCAGCTCCTTATTATCTACTTGACCTTTGGAGATCATCAAATATTCCTGAGCTTCTGTTTCCAACTCCATAAAATGAGAGCATATTGCTAGAAATTTCTTAGATTTATAAATATAGCAATTTTAAACAGGTGTGATCTTCATCATTTCTGTTGGAACTTAACCCTGAAATGGTTAGGTATCCTCTTTTGACTATGGATGCCATCTATCAAAGGAAAGGTAAGAGATAGGGATGACAAAACAAGAAATACTAGAGCTTTGAGCCAAGGAATGATTTGTTATATAAAACTTTCAATATTTTCACTTTGTGTGAGTACACTGTTGAAAGCCAAATGTGGAAGTGGAAAGACTAATTGGAAGGCTATTAAGTTGACAAGGTGAGAAATTCTGGTGGTGTCCCTAGAGATGGTGAGCAAGAGTCACACCCTGGCTGTCTCAGAAGGTAGAGCTGATTAGATATTCTGATAGCTAGGATGTAGGGTGAGAGGGAAGGAGATGTTTAGAATGACTTTACAGTTCTTGACCTGAGAAATTGGACAGGTTGTTGTTGTTCACTATCCAACTGCTCTATACCTTTGGTGTAGAGGACACTGAGGTTTCCATAAGGACATGCAAAGGATGTAGTGGGAGGTATGTGAGAAGGGTGGTCACCATCTTGGTTTTGCACAATTCAGAGGCTTCATCCATCTTGGAGAAGATGAAGTACATTTATCTGGCTAGAGGATAAGATGTGGAGGTTATAGAAGAAAATAAAACATTTATTTACAATAGATGTTTGATAAATGGTTATTAACTACACCTTCCAGGGAAAACCAAGCCATGATTAGATTCCCAGGGTCCTACCAAAGTTAACTGTGCCAACTCCAATCTTTGTGTTTGGAATATGGTCTTGACCCTTCTTGCCTAAATGGAAATGTTGACTAGAAATATGTGTGCAGTCCTTGAGGTGCTCAGAGAGTATCCATTTAATAATTCAAACAACTGTATTTACATGGTCCCTCTATGTCTGAGCAAGACCTTGTTATGAATAAACAATAAAATATTAAAGACAGAAAATAACAATCCTGGCTTGAATTGCAATTTTTAGTTTTAAAATATGCTTGTGACTCATACAAGCACATATTCTATGTGTGATCATGGAAAATGAAATTGGTAGGCTGACCTCCTCAGAGCCCCTCTTAAACACTCAGTGAATATTTCACTATATTGACCAAGACTTTGCAGTTGAGGTTAACAGCTTGTGCTCTTCTACCTACTAAGAATTTGCTCATTTATTCAGTTGTCAAAGCTCTGAGGAGTAACATGAGCCACCTATCCTAATAGCTGAGAATTTCAGTGGTTATGGAGTTGATGGCTGAGTTGTTATTGGTTGATAATCCAAGATTCTTCTCTCCAATGCGTTAAAGAAACCAATCCCTGGAAGGCATATGTTTCAGTTTTTTAAGAAAAATACATTTATTTTTAGATACTGGTATATTCACATGCATTTGTAAGAAATAATACAGAGAGGTCCTATGCACCCTTTGCCCAGTTTCTTCCAGTGGTAACTTGCAAAACCATTGTATAGTATTACAACAAAGATATTGATAATTCATTTTACATTAATATTTGGTATCTTTAGAATTACAGATGCAAGATTTCAAACCACAATTGTAAAAACACTCAGACATCTTAGTTGATGCTATTTGTTCTGTTCTCTCCCCCTCTAATTGTGTTCCTCTAGGGCTGGATAGGCCTTCTGCATATACCCTGCAGCACTTTCCCCTCTTTTTATACACTCAGCTCACTAGTAATTCCTTATTCCCTGTTAGCTTTCCTTTGTGACTATTACCCCAGAGGGGAAAAAATTGCATCTCCTCTTCACTACTGTTTCTACGGCGTCTGGGAAACTGGCACTGAGAGAGGCTGGATGATTTTTATTTGGGTGTGAAAATCAATTAATCTCTCCAGGTGAGATATATGCATTTCCAAAAAATTGGTCAGAGCAAAATCAGGATATTCAAGGTGATGCTACTGAAGATCCATGTGATTAAGAGTTTTACTTCTCTAAGCCCAAATCTGCCTTCTTTCAAAATGTTTCTATCTAAGAGAAACAATCAACCAAGCAAACACATCCTATTTGTTCATATTCGTAGAAAAAATATTATTCTTCAATATAATCCAATATGAGTTAAATATAATCAGATAACTACTAAATGTCTTAAAATCAAGTCTGATAAATGTTTCAGATAGCTTTCATGAAGTGGAATACTTTTTGTTCTCTAATGTTCTAATCAGCTGGACAATCTTTACTGGGTGATTTTCTCTATAAAATGATTATAGAAAGTGTGGCTTCCCTAAACTTTCCTTGTGATCATCCAGGACACTCACAGGCTTTTCTCTAGGAATAATGGATAATTGATAACTGGGCATTTTATTTTATTGTTTTAGAATTAAACATTTATTAGTGTATGTTTGCAAAACACAATAGTTATGTTCATTTTGGGGAAGTGATAACATGTCTTGATTGTTTTCAATTCCTTTACACCCTTTTTCTAAACCTCCCATCTCCCATGAATCACCTGCTTCATCTCCAAAGAATCCCATGTTAAAGTCCAGCCTGGACAACTTAACAATTTAATTGGGCATTTTAGACAGCATGGCAGTTTATCTGAAACAAACAGTACAGTGAAGAACTACCCCTTTATTGCTAGCTTTGAGAACTGATGGAATATCTCAAAAACAGTAAGTCTTAATTGGCTGCCTTCTATCTACTATTACCTGTCCAGTGCTTTGATTTGAGACCTAAGATTCCTCCCTCTGCTGAATGCTTTTTTCCTTTGGTATTGAGCAGCTACTTGTCACACAATCATGGGGAAATGACATGTGGTATTTGTCTTCATAGAGCTTATTTTCTAACATAAAGAAGAAATGACACATCATGTGAGTAAACCCATGAATTTAATAGTCATCCAATTTGATAAAGTACAGTAATCCCTTGGTCCTTGACTGCTTTGAAATTTGTCAAATTTGGTACTGGACACATTTTTATGTGAAAATTTTGTCCCATACTAATAGTTTGTTTGGTACTTGTCTTAGATATTTTTCTCATTGCTGAGGCTAAATACCTGATAGCCAAAGTTAAAGGAGGAAAAGTTTATTTCAGCTCACAGTTTGTAGAAGTTTCAGTTCGCAGAAGTCCAGAGTCAGCTAGCTCCAAGGCAGGGTGGCATGGCAGAGGGGCATCACAGAGGGGAAATTGTCCATGACAGAGCAGGCAGGCAGCAGTGAGCAGCAAACAAGCCTCCCTTTCCTTTTTATTCTATCCAGGCTACAAAGCCTTTTGGGTGGTGCCTCTCACACCCAGATCGGGGCTTCCCACAACCTACACCCAGAACTATGATAGAACAATTAGTGGACTAATCCAGTACCACATACTCTTATTCACAGTATCACACTCTTAATCCACATTCTCACACTCTAGATCCAGCCACCTCTGAGAAGCCCCACCTATGAGCACATGCAATTTTGAGGGGACATCTAGGTAGAAGCCATAATGCTACTCAATGCACATGCTAAAACTTGTCTGTCATTGCCTCATGACTCATGACCCTTTCGGTCAAATAAATTTGTTTGGTGCTTGTTGTGTTTGGTAATCATCATGTCTCCTGGAACCAATAAACCACAGATGACTGGCAGAATGAGCCTAGTGAGGTGAGAAACCGTCCAGAGGTAGGAGCCCGACTCACACATGACAGCTGGCCTTCATGTTCTCCTATTGAACATGAATGCTTCAAAGAACATAAACATCAACTGAGGCCACTCTGAGTGTGATGGATGAAGGGATTCTATAATCACTTCTGCACACAGATTGCACACAGCCTGAGAATGGTCCAAATGGTGAAAAGCACCAACCTGTAATGGTTACTACAGGCACCTGTTGCTTCCTTACCAATCAGTTTTAGCCTTGTGCTGTGTTCTCATCTACTAGTTAAGGATTATTGATACCCATCGTCGAATTATGCCAGATTCCCCACAGTGTCCCATCCACAGCAAAGTCCCGTTTCCTTGAACTATCTCCTGAGTCACCTAACAGAAGCCCAGACCCTATATGAACTCTTTCTAACACTCCACTCCAGCCTCAGCTTACCACAGGCCTGATAGTATGAACTGGCCCTCATTGCAACAAGTCCACACACCGAACATTATGCAACTCAAGGTGTTCTTATTAGTCCTTGGCTTGAGGGCACTGATGAATGAAACACAGGCCCTTTTTCTGAGACCTAAAGATTTCATCACAGATAGAACTGCTGATACAAGACTTGGGTTAAAACCTGCTAAACCATAAATACAGAGGATGAGGAAAACAGCTTAGCCAATACTAACTTGTCAGGGAAAAAATGTCAGAAAGATGTAGAAGCCTAAGTGATAATTTGAGAGAAAGGTTCTGGTAAGATGACAGTGACATAAGTTTTGCATGGAGGATATCTTGGAATACTTTGGAGTGAATAGACACCAACGTGGGGAGAGATTTTACTTATTCAAAGAAAAGTTTTCGACTAGTGAGAGACCTCTTGGTACAAGAGAACAAAAAATGGGGAAGAAAATGGAGTCATACACTATCAGTAAATTCTTCCCACTATCTCAGGTGAATCTTTTGTGGAGCTTATTAAGCACTTCTCTTCAAAGGGTTCACAGGCTCATCAATAAGCAAAAGAACACTTCTTCTTCCAAGCAACAACTCTCAGAAGTCATAAACAGAAACACTTGATATCTGGATACCTACCAGAATTGTCATTGTTCTCTTCAAGTGTGCCAAAATGAAATTTGCTGGATCTTGCATAGAGACTAAGACAGAATAAATCATAATGGCCAGGTTAGTAGTCCATTAACTCAAGGATCAAGATTTACACAGTACAACTCACTTACATTATTGTCTTAAGCTTAATTTTTAAGTATTTTATTTTATTTTGTGCTCATTTTAAACAGTCTTTTTCAAATTTGCTTGGTCTCTTGGAAAAATAATCATTCAAATTAGTCATTGAAATTCACTTTTGATTATGTTTATTTCCTCTCAAAATTTTTCTCCTCAAAATTCAATATGGCGTAGTGTTTTAAAAAACAAAAAGAAGCTTTTTGTACTCATGATGTAGAGAAAAGAAACCTGGAGTGAGAACACAGCTGGATTGTCCCCTGGGTTCTTGTTGGCCTCCATTGAGATCATTCTTGTCCAACCTGGTCACTGAGCATCTTTCTGAATATGTCCCTCAAATTCACAATGATGAAACTGTTCCTTTGCCCATAATAGCTCCCTTTCTACTCTCCCTGTCCACCTCATACCTTGGCCTTATGGCTCCTGTTGTCTGAGGAAATCTTCTTGGGTTTCAACCAAATCATGTTAAATTCATGTGCATTTGATACATCACCCCCCTATCAGTGATATATAGAAACATCCCATGGACATAGTCATCAGGCCTTTCTCTTGATATGGGAAGGTAGATTTTTGGAGTTTGTACGTTTCATTTCCTCCTTTGACAATGCCTGACTATAAGAACTTTTCTCTTGTTATGGATTCAAAATAAATCTAATTTGACAGTAAGCACGAAGTAAGAATTTTGTTATTCTAGATGATGCCTGCTCTTTCTCTGAAGCACTGAACCCCATTAGAATAGGGGAGCCCGAGGGTATCCTGATTAAAGATGAATGAAAACTACATCAGTTTAATATTTTCAGAAATATTATACCTATCAAAACTGTAATTCCATCCAGTCATGATTTCCAACTTTGGTGTGTTTATGGATGTTTAAATTATTCATCTCCTTTGAGCCAATGAATCTTTCTCTGAAATGGTAAACGATTTGTTTATATATTGAGTTTATTGTGTACTGGCTCACTTCTTCTATTAGAATATAAGGTCAACAAGGGTATATCTATTTTATTCACTGATGTATGTTTAGTGCCAAGAACACTGTTGGGACTCATTTATTTGTTAAATGAATGGGTAAAAATAACAGACTCACCTATACCCAGGTTAGGACAGTTACAAAAAGAAAGCAAAACCTTATGTATATAAGTGGGAAAGTGAATAATCTTACTATTTCTTGTTAAATGCTTAGGAAACGTCAGGTGCTCCAGTTACAGCCTGTATGAGGCATGTGCCAGTTCTTATGGAAGTAGAGAAGGAAGGAGATAATTCTTCTAATCTTGGCTGTGTCAGTTACAAGCTATGCCATATTGAGCAAATTATTGTTTTAATTTTATTTTTCGCAATACTGGAGATTGAACCTAGAGCCTTTGCTATGAGCTACATCTATGGCCTTTTACTTTTTAATTTATCTTTTTGCTAAGTCAGTAAGTGTCCCAGCATGAACTTGAAATTGCAATCCTCCTGTGTCAGCCTTCCAGAGTTCTGGGATTACAGCCATGCACCGCCTTGCCAAATTCTGGGCAATTATTTAATTCCCATGAGCCTTAAAATCCTCATCTGTGAAATAGATTATGGTACCTCCTTGATGGTGTTTCTAGAATATCACATGTTATTGGCTTTCCTGTTTTACTTGCCTAGGTGTCACCTATAGAGTGATGTGAAAAGTAAAAAAAGAGAGAGAAAAGTAAGCAAACATAGACTTGATCCTTAACCATAATTAGAAGTTTTTTTAGCTTCTGTTGATCAATTTTCCTGGCTAGTATGGGTTTGTAGAATAACTGTTGCAGGTAACTGCCACCTATCACACGAAGTGAGCTGTGACCCTCTCAGAGGCCCTTTGGTGACTTGGCCTTTAGCAGGTAACATCTGGTCTTTTGTTTACAAGCAGTAAAGATCTGATTGGCTGTTTTTCAAAGTGTGTCACAGTTCCCTGAACACTCCTGTTCTGCCTGAGTTTGATATAGCTCTTAGTTTCCAAACTCAGCTGCTCACAAGTTTTCTACTTTGTTACAATCCATGAGGATAGGTTTCTTTGATTTTGATATCAGTTTAAATGGAAATAGATGCCCAAGTTTCATTTGAGTGGTTTTACCATTTAAAACAGTTTTTTTAAAATAATTAATTTGAAAAGTAGTATTCAGAGATATTCTTGCAATGAAATACCTCCATCAGGTGCTATTCAAACTTGTGGACATTTAGGCTTGAAAAGCTTTGTATTTTGGGGCTGGAATATAGTTTTTCATATTATGGGCTTAATAACTCATTATTTTAAATAAGAATTCATTTGCAATGATGGCATGTATTTATTCAGTAGGGACTTTATCTCCAAATTCCCATAATATTCATTCACAGATAATTAAAAAATACTTTTAGCTCCCCAAGATCTGGGCTGAGAAAATATTTTTAAGGCATTGTTGCTGACTTTGACAAGCTCTGATGATGATGATGATGATGATGATGATGATGATGATGATGATGATGATGATAATGTTGATGATACTCATAAAAATAGTACTGATAGATAACACTTATGGAGCACTTACTATATCTCAAAAACTGTTAGGCACTTTCCACTTACTAAATAATTTGATCATGGCAATACTTTTAGATCCCATTTTACAGGTCAGGATACTGGGCTCAGCGAGGCTAAATGACTTGCCAGAATAGTAGAGCTGATTTCAGGAATTCTTTACTAAAATTGCTTCGGACATGTTATCTTATTTTGGTCTTTTAACAAAGCTGTAAGTTAGGAGCATTATTAGTCAAATGTTCCAGCTGAGAAAACAAAGGCTCTGACAGGTTATGTAACTTCTCCAAGGTCCGACAAATTATAACATCAGCAGAGCTGGGATTTGGAACAACAAAACCTGTACTCTTACACTCTAGGTTAAATTAACTCCTGTTATAGTGCCTTGATGTCTAACAAAAGAGACACTCTCATTAACATGGAGAATGTCTGGGTAACACTACACACACACACGCACGCATGCACACACACACGCACACGCAACACCTTAAGAGAGTTGAAATCATAAAGCACTTTTGTATGGATTAGAAGTGAGAGATTTTAAGAAAGTTATTGTCATAGGTCATGGTAGAGAGCAGTCAGATGGAGTGGAAGGTTTTTGAAAGCATCTCATTACCATCCAGCAGGTGTGTACCCTGGGGCTCCCTCAGTAGGTAAGATGGTGTCTGGGGATCATAGTGAATACATACTGTACTTCTTTCACTAAATGTTCCCTTCCATCTACAATGTTCTCCTGTGAGCCGAGGGATTTAATAACAGGTGCTCAAGGATCTTGCTTATTAAAGCAAAAGAATCGTGTCTTTTGTTGCCATAGATGCATTTCCTGTCTCTTTGTTCAGCAAGATCAGATCAGAAGAAAAATGATCACCCAACCCACAAGCAAGGGGAACTATAACCCAGGGTTGGGTTTCTTATGATTATAATTATAGAATCTCAGCTTCATTAACATCAGCGTTTACACACCACATTTCTTTCCTGTAATAACATTTATTTGAAATGAACACCTTTCAGCCTCAAGGCCACAAAATTATGTTCAGGTTGAAGAGCAATTAGTTTCTACTTATGTTAAAGTAAACAAAATAAAGGATTATCTCTGTTTGTTTTCCTTTACCGTCTGCATTTGGTTCTACGTTCACCACATGGCACATGAATTTTAAGCATTTCTTTTCTTTCCTAAAATGAGCTTTGAATAAAAAGTATCTTTATGTATAACTTGGGCTTATATTCCATTGTCTTTAAGCAGTTATCCAAGGATCTTAATCCATATGATCTTGTCTCATTTGTTCATTCATAATAGGAGAGGGAGAAAGACAAACACGTCCCCAGCTTGTATGTAGTTTATAGCCTGGCAAGTTGGATATTTTTTTCTGTCTTGCTCACTGCTATGTCCAATGCCTGACTCTTAAAAATTGTTCAATGTATACTTTTTGAATAAATGTATATCAAATAAAGTAAAGTAAGGTTTATGATAAAAAGATTACTCAAAAAATCATAGAAAGACATAATACCGGACTGATTTCCTCTGGGGATGGGAATAAAAAGGCAAGGTGCGAACTCTCAAAAGGAAAATTCTCACAATGTTATAGACCACAGCATGGCCTGCATTGTAAGGTAAATGTGGGTCCAGATCTGACTTCCCCATTTTCTAGGCATGAAAGCACTATCAGGTTATCCCTACCAAGCCTCAGTTTGTTTGTGTGTAATATGGGAAGTTATGCACAGGATGTTCTTGATGACCGGCCCATGTTTGGCAGTCAATACTTGTAATTTCCATTGACCTCAAAGGATCATTTGGGTTCTCACTGCACAAAATATACTATCTATTGCTTTCAAATGAAACTTTGAATTGGATTCAGTGTCTTAATGGAATCATGATGGAAGTCAATAGCTGAATGCATCAAATAGAAAATAAAACCAAAAAGAGCAACCTCCCAACTCAAGACATTTTAAAATGTGACTTTTTAAAAAAATGTTTCTATTTCAAGCATCTAAATGGCTGGTATTTCCTTAAGCAGGGGCAGAATTGTCTATTCTGCTGAGCTACTTCCTAGCTTGTGATTTGGGACAAGCCAGTGCCCCTCCCTGTGCTTGTTTCCAAAGATATAAAATGGAAAGAATAAAAATAAATGTTTAAGGGTACTAGCTTCTCAATCTTAGCTTCTAAAAGCTAAGATGTTTGTGTTTGCCTAAAAGACCAGTGTTTGGTTCATCTCTTCATCCATATTCATTGCCACTGGTTATATGCAGAGCACTGAGCTAGTCATACGGTGGGATCTCTACCATGAAGGAACATGTAGTAGGGAAGCAGGGAGAGGCAGACATGCACCGGGATTATGAGAAGGGAGGGTAGTAAGTGCTGTGATAGAGGGAGATGGCCAGGGCTATGGAATATGAAGAAATCTGGTCTTGGTTTAGCATGGGACTTGAAGGAGAGGGAATAGAGCATGGGATGGATTCTTTACTTTCTGGATCCCAATTCCAAATTTAGTATCAGCCACTGTTTGTCAATAGAGCTTTCATGTCTATTTAGGCTGCAAACAGTTCAACACAATCCTGAGCATGTTTTATTATTGTTCATGATTATTCCAGTGATCTAATGAACTGAAAACAAACTATTCCTCAACAAAAGGATATTTCTTGAATATTTTTTTTGTGGTTCAGACATTATACTTTGACACCTAGGTTGAGTGTGATTCCATTTCTTCCCTTAAGCTTCCATTCAAGGAAACAGTATAGGAAAAACATAGATCAGTGTAGCCTAGTTCAGAAGATGCAAAGCCATAAGCCAGAACAAGAGGCTAGGAAATGAGGTGTGCTTGTTTCACACCTACCCAGCCCTTGCCCATCTAAGATAGGCAATCAAAGTTTAGACCCTTGTCTTAGCCACAGGAAAAAGGAGAGATCAGATCTTCAAGGGAGGCACTACCTCAAAGACTGACTGCCAAGTCAGAGATTATTCAACAGGCATAGCTTCTACGTTTGAAGTGAAGGCAGGAGAACCCACACAGAGAGCCCACAAAGTAGCACTTCCTAGGTCTTATGAGAAAACTAAGACTGAGAAGTACAACTGAGAAATTCAACTGAGAAAGATTGCTTCTACATTACATTGGAATGATTTCTCCTGGGGATTTCAGGCATTATCACATAAAGCTATGTCACAATGTCCTCTACAAAGACTCCAGCAACTTTACAGTAGTCCAAGAATTTTCTTTAGCTATAGATGATGCTCCTGATGCTTATGTAGTCAGTTACCCCATAAGCATCTTTCCAGAGGCCAGGTTCACACAGAACTCAGAGTGGATGGTTCTAGGTAGAGAAACTTGCACAAAGAGTGCTAAGTAGACCTGGATTCTATTTTGAGGTAGGGGTAGGGGTAGGGTCAGGCCAATTTTAAAATCAAGGACTTTGCCAAGGAAAACATACAGTATGGACTTAAAAAAACTTTTTGTAACAATAAAATTAGAAGAATTAGAGTTCCTGTTAGCTTTTTGACATTTCAACCCTGGAAGTTACATCCTGCTTTTGGATTCAATGGTGATACTTCCTTTCTTCTTCCCTGCTCTAAGTCACTGTAGGTAGAAACATCAAGGTTGGTTTTAGCTCTAAGGGTAACACAACTCTCAAAGTTTAGAAAGCTGTAAACTTTTCTATGATGAAAGTTCTAAAGCCACTTTTCAATTTTTCACCCTGTGCTTGGGATTTAAAAGACTGCTGTTTTACTACCATTTAATTATCTGCCTTTCAGGTAACTATAATATTACAATTTTGCAACATCCTGGAGCTCTTTTTCTAACCATTCAATTATATATATATAATCCTGTATAGCAGGATTTTTACACTTCTCTAACAGGAGAACCAGGTAGAAGGCTTAATATCAGTTATGTAATCATATGCATAGGAAGTGGGCTCTCATTATTTTTTTTTTACACTGGATCATGGGGGCTGAGTCTCAGATCCGAACTCCTATAAAAAATTAGTCAACTTATTGTTTTGTAGTATGATAATCAGAAATTTATTAATACATTTCTGAGAAGACAGGAGCAATATGTTGAACTTGCAAGTGATCTCAGATGACTATTGACCTTTATCATTTGTCAGGAGGGAAGTCACTGAACCTCTCTGGTTCTTGCATTTCTCTTTAGTTACTTGTATTCTATGCTGTCCATAGATGTAGGCCAATGTGCCCTGGTCCATGTCTTGCACTTGGGGACCCAGCTCTGATTCTCTTCTGCTTGTACTCCTCCTCATGGGTTTGGAATCCTTGGTCCAAGGCTGTGTCATTCTAGAACCACCCTGTGCTCTGGGCACTGGAGACCCTAGGATTCTCAGTATAAGTGGCCTTGAACCTGTTTCCAGATTATCTCTTTCATGAGTTCACCCTCTAAAGATCAGAAAAGATGCTAGGATATGGCTACATGGAGTAACTTAAGTGTGGACACTATCAGAGAGTAGGGCTCTGGGCCCTCACAATCACGTGCTCAGTCCTCCACAGTGCAAGCTGGAACCAGGGGTGGGAGCAGGGAGAGAGGAGGTGGGGGTTTCCATTTGTCCTCTTGCTTCAGATCTTCAAGTGTTGGGTCAGGCTTGGTTACATCTGTTAATGGTCACCCATTAGGAGTTAGTGGAGGGGAAATGCAGGAAGGGATGGCCTTATATATTTGAGTAAAATATGCTTAAAGTTTAAGGAGTAAGTGTGTTTAATGGTTGATTTCCTTGTTTTCAAACATGCTTATTAACTACATGTTACAGCAATTCCAGTCTTAGTGATTCATTCTTTTGGTTTAGATGTTGAATTTTTGCTGAAATGTGAATAATTTTGGGGGCATATTGCGACATCAGTATTATTCACTAGTAGAAATTAATATTTCTCTACATATTCATCTCATTATCCAGTCATTGGTTGTGAATTATTAAGTGGAAAAATTTTAGAATTCCATGAATCTGCCAAGCTATAAGCATACCATCATCAAATAATAGTGAGTACCAACAGCATTGACTCTTTTCTATGAGCTAGGTTCTCTCATGAGCACCTTATGGGGACCATGTCATTCAATCTTCATTAAATAGATACTTTTTCTACTACCACATACATGATTACAACCCAGAATATAAGTGATTTTCCCAAACTTCAAAATTAATAAGGGGCAGGGAAGGGCAGCGCTTGAGCTCAGGTCTTCAGATAATTTCCTTCTCATTGGCTTAAACATTATTTGTCAATTTTGTTGTTGTTTGTGCAGAACTCAAGATTGAATGCAGGGTTTCATACAAGTTAGGCAAGGACACTGTGACCAAACTACATCCTCAGTCCTCTCATTGGCTTAAAATTCCCACTTATATGCATGTGCCTTTTGTTAACCTAATTTACTGATGTATCTTTCACGTGTCTCCCATGCACTACAGAAATTTGGAGTTGAATATTAGACCATCTTATGTATAATAATTAATATCTATTCTTCTATTCTTATAATTGTCACATTCTGGACTCAGTAGCCCCTTTATATCAGTCTCCTATTCTGGTCATTAAGAGAATTGGGAGATTGCCAACATTCAGATTAAAATGCATCTGCTGCATTTATTTAGCTAATCACTGAAGTATTAAACTTAGATCAAATAATTCCGAGGACAGGTTCTTTAAGAATTTTTACATCATTCATTTATGTCATTATTATCTTTTCAAATATTTATAGAATATAGAATTTTAAATGAGGAATATATTTATAAAATTATAAAATATATTAACAGGAAAAATGGGTCCTTTTTATATTACAGCTAAAATTACATTCTTAGAATATATAAAGAACTCATCTATAAGTGCAATGAATTATCTTTAATTTTAATTTATTTTTATACAATTTGCCTTTAAATGAATTTTTTTCTTATTGGAAAGAGACCACATTTATCAAATTGTAGCCTGGAGTCTAATTTGGCCCACAGCTTGTTTTTGCAAATAAAGTTTTATTAGAATACAACCAAGCTCATTTGTTTATGTATTGGTTGTGGATCCTTTTGCACTACAACAGCAGAGTTCAGTAGTAGTGATAGAGTATGTGATGTACAAAGACTAAAATAATTTCTATCTCATTCTTTATTTTTGGAAAAGTTTGATAACCTCTGCACCAAATAATTTATCCAAACTGAAGTACATGTTAATACATATTCTAATAATACCCTACAGTCTTGAATTTTTGAGACTTTCCAAATGGACAAAAATACAGTTGTACCAAAATAATCTAGGGTCTCTAAAGTCCTTGACTAGTTAAAAAAGCATATTTTCTTTTATTGACATTTGAATTGATTTTTTTAAAAAAATCACAAAATCAAAGTTAAGTCATATCAATTCTATGGCTACTCTTTAAGCAAAAATTATCTTTATCAAATTTACTAAATAAAAAGAAACAGAATCCTACAAAAATTGAAGAGTTTGTGGTAAAATCAGAATTTATATTCAGTTTTTGCTCTGAGGTAGATTTAAAATGGGAAAACATAAATACCAAAGTTCATGTGAAAAATATATTTTTCCTACTAAATATTTAATATTAAAATCCCCATATTTGTACCTTTTCTTCACTCACATAGAGGCTCAACTCTATACATGGAGGTAGCAAAGTAATATGTTCCTACCTCGATCAGATGGTTCAAAGTTTCTTTGCAGGAAGTTGACTTTCTCTTGAATTTCAGCTGTCTCCCTATGCAAACCAGGTCTAATCTGAAGGTTATCACAGATGAATTTCCAAATGACTTAGACAGGATATGAGGATCAGATATGGCTCAAGGGATGCAGTGTAGTACATAAGGCAGTTGTCACTTGAGAAACATGGTGGGCCTAATTTGATCACAGTTTTTGGTATCTAATCTTGTATTCTCAGCTATGCCTTTTTGAAAAGCATTTAAAAAATACCAAAGGAAAAGTTTTATGTCTAACTTTTAAAAACAAAAATTACATGCTGATAAAAGCAAAAGTAGATTGAAGAAATGTTGCTGCAGCAATTTGAAATCTATATGCAAAAGCATTCTACCCATATTTCACATCATATACAAAGATTAACTTTAAATATAGAATACTATGTTCCAATATATTCGATCAAATGTTTTCAAGGACTTTGCATTAGCAAAAGTAAAATCACCTTTTTTAGATAATTGTACAACCCTATGGGACGGATGTATCAAATAATATAGGATTGCTTATTATTTATGTCTCCCAAAGAGTTTATTTCATCTCATAAAATGTAGAAACTTTTTCAGACAGGGGCTGTGAGAGCTGATTTTGAATGTGGTAAACCACTTCAACTGAATTGTATTAAAAATGTTTTTTCTAAAGCATCAGTAGGTCTTAAGACAAAAAGTAAGGCCAAAAATGTTCATAACTTTTCTATCTGACTGTTCAAAGCAATAAAATAAAAGATAAGGAGGTGGAAGGGATGTTGCTATTTAAGTTGTGCGCATGCATGTGGGGGTGGAGGTGGGGGTAAGGAAATGGCCTGAAGATTTAAGCATTAGGAAGCACTCTAGCATTGAGTTCCATGGTTGTAAAAAGGGTGGGACGCACATGTTTGGTTGGTGAGGGCCCTGGGATTCAGGTTCCTGTGCTTGCCAAACTAGTCATGAAATGAGAACAAATTAATCTAGACAGCATAAAGCTTTACCAGAATATCAGTAACTTTTGACACTTTGCGAGCAGTCATTACTGATTAAAGATATAAAAATATGCCTAAGTGAAATGATCAAAATTGAACAGGATATGATATTTAAAATTTCTGAGTAGCTTAGCTAGCCTTTTGTTATAAAAACCATGTAAAGTAAATAAGACAAAATAAGGTGTAGAAATAAAAATAATAGTCTTTACCCACACTCAATTTTACTCTATCAAGGTAACTTATGTATATATACCTGTGTATGTACAGAGAGATATTTTAAAATAAAAGCTATATCATATTATATATCCTTTTCTATAATTTTTAACTGATAATTTATCATTAGCTTCTTCCATGAAAATATACTTAGCTGACCCTCTGTTGATGAATATTTTGGTTTTTTAGCTTTCCTGTATTACAGTTTGCATTTTATAATCAATTACTAATTTGCTTCTGTGGATATCCCTTATTATTACAATTAAACTCTTGGTTGGAAAAAGAAACAATTTCTTGAGAAGGAAATTGGGTGACAGCAAATTGAAGATATGGAATGAGGGATAAAAGGGAAGAAAATTAGGCTGCTGTATGAAGGATGAATGAATAAACCCATGACTGAATTAGTGATTTGCATATGATACCCAGAGCTTTGTAGTCTCAGTTTCAGCATAAGTCAATTTAGACGATCTTCTACGCACCAGCACTGTGCCTTTTATGAGTTATCTCTTTCTTTGTGTTGATGGCATTTGGTAATCAATTATGCCATTTTTCAGTCACTCTTTTCCATATCAGGATAAAAGAGATTATTCAGATTATCTCTGACTGAGATTTTTTTGCATAGAATAAAAAGAATAGTGCAGAATGTTAACTGCTCTGGACAAAATTCAATAGAGTATTGCACAAGAGAGCTGCTGAGGGAAGAGGGCTTCAGCTGGGAAGATGAATGAGGGACCCTTAGGAAAGGGACACGGGAGGAGAAGCTGCGTGACCAGAAGAGCCAGCCATTAGGTGTGCCACAGAAAATTCTTTCTGGTCGAAGGGAACTATGGGCACAAACTAAGGCAGGAAATAGTTGTAATCATTCATAGAATAAAAATTATTCCAATATGTCTAGAGAGAAAACAGAGACCAAATCATAGAGTGTATTGAGGGCCAGGTAAGAAGTTTGTATGTTAGAAAAACAGTTTCTAGGAAGGTAATGCGGAAGGATTGTGAGTTTTAGACTCACCTGTACAACTTAGTGACTTAGTGAAACACTGCCTGAAAGGCAGGGCAGGTTGCTGGGGATGTAGCTCAGTGGTAAAGTGCATGCTTAGGATGTGAGACACTCTGAGTGTAATTCTCAGCAAGACACACACACACACTCACACACACAAACACATATTTTAATCTTTAGGGTAAGTACTAAAATTTTCAAGAACAAATTATAATCCTTAAAAATAGTAAAGATTAATAGAACACAGAAAGAGAGAGAGAGAGATGACAACAGGACAAATTTCATACATTTAATAAGGTAGTAGTTTATTTAAACACAACACATCAATAATTGCATTGAATGGTCCATTTAAAAGCCAATTATTTTTTAGATGATTATTTCAGTACAAAAATAAGAAAAAATGCTTCACAAAAGCATTATTGATCAGCTGACATCTGTTGCCTATTGTTAGGAAAAGTTTGAATACTTCTACCTGCTATATCTTGGTATCAAAATCACCAAGGAAAAAACAACACAACCAAGCACTAGAGGGACTCATGATTTACGCACACAGAGAAGAGACAGACAGCACTGCCTTCAGCAGTGGGTGATTGTTACCCCTGACTAGCAGCCTATCTCAGCAAAATCCAAAAAGGAAAATACAGGAAAGAAAAATTGTAGGGCAGTCTCATCCATGAGTATACCTGTAACAATCCTAAGCCAGTATCAGCAAACTGAATCTACCTATGCCCTGTACCAAGTAGGGCTTACTCAGAGATTCAAATTCCCTTAGAGTTGGTTGCTTTTTAAATGCACTATGCCACATTAACAAAAATAAAGGAATAATTTCAACTATTGCAGAAAAAGTGTTGGATAAAATTAAATGCTATTTCATAGTTTAGAAATTCTTAAGAATAACAATAAGAATTTCCTTAATCTGAAATATCATATTGACCATAGACATTAATGTGTATTACAGCTAATGGTTAAATATTGAACTCCACTCCCACTTTGAATTCAGGACTAATATAAGAATGCCTGCTGTAAACATGATGTTTCAATATTGTATCATCGACCTAAGTAGTTTTGTAATGCAATAAAAATACAAAGATTGATGATGCAGAAATAATATAGTCATGGTTGGCCGATGTTAAAATAATTAATATTAGGGAGGTTGCTGGATAGGTAAATATAAAAGTCAAGTAAATTTCTATGTGCAAGAAATAAACACAAAAAATAAATTTTAACTATTTCTATAATGTCATAAAAATAAATACTAAGAATTCATTTATAAAATATGTGAAATGTCTATATGAATAAAATGATAAAGTATTTTTCAGAGAAAGTAAAAAGACTTACTTATAAAATCTGCCATATTTATAGATTTGGAATATTTAATCATAAAGGTATCAATTATCCTCAAATTAGGTTTTTATGTTTCAAGTTGGGTATCAATATCCTAAGAAGCTATATTTTTAGAACTTGGTGAGCTGATTTTAAAATTTATTATGGAAACACAAAGCACTATTAATAATTAAGACATTCTTGACTGTCAACAACAAACCGGAAACATGAATATCTTTAGTTACATTGTAACATGGCTGCCTCCATGCACTGAGTGGATTAAGAACGTTTACCTTTCATATTCATTTTGACTTTAAGGAAGAGCCAGAAGTTACATGGTGCCAGATTCTGTGAATAAGGCAGATGAAGAATCACTATAATACTTTCATTCAACAGAAATCACCTAAAGTATTTTTAATCAGTTCAGGACATCAAGGCAGCCACAAAAAGAAACACAAAAGATGACTTTCATAACTATTTCAGAAAGTGACAAGAATGATGGGATACATATGTTCAAAGCAGGGGGGAGTCTTCTGAAGGGGATTAATGGCAGTCTGTCTTTCATTATAATTAATTTTTAATTTTTAATTTAAACATTACGCATACTCTTTGACCACACCTGGCATATATTATAAAAGAAACATGTGCATTTGTATTCTAAGAAACATAGAAGAATATTTATATTACCATTATTTATAGTAGTCATAAATGTGAAACAACCCAAATGTGTAACAACTATGAAATGAATAAATAATATGTTTATATAATGAAATACTATACAACAAATCATAGTTAAAAGCAGTAACATGGTTAACTGTATTTGGTGAATATGAGAGAAAGTCAAGTTAAAGAATGCATACTTTATTATTCCAAGTATATGAAATTAGTTTTAAAAAGAGGTGAAAGTCAACTGTATTGTGTTTTATACTTCATAAGAGATAAAAATATAAAATACAAGAAGGTAATAAAAATAAAACTAAGTATAGTGGTTACATAAGGAGTGAAGTTACAGTTGGAAAGTGGCAACAAGGATCCTTCTGGAATGGTGGCAAGATTTTATTTCTTGACCTGAGTGATACTACATGAGACTTCGGCATGTGGTAGCTCATTAACTAGCACAATTATGTGTTGTATGCTTCCTCTACCATATTGTATGCTACAGCGAAGATATTAAAGGGACAGAGAGGGATCATGGGAATTTGAGCAGTAGTTATGAATCTCTTCCCAGAAACACAACCAGCATGTTATTATCCCTTGTTGTTACCACTACTCTTTTGACTATGAAGCAAAATAATGAGTTTTCCAGATATCTCTAAGTCCTTTTTAGCATTCTGCATGTTGAATGTTACAGTAGAATGTTAACACAGTAGTTTGATACATAGCCTGAATCATGAGTCCTTGAATTAGTGAGAAATGATATTTGATGAACAGATTGAGGTTTTAATGTGATTTGGGTAGAAACTCACTTCAGCTAAGGGACCCCAGAGTGCTCTGCTCCTTGCTCCATGGGAAGTTTCAGTCATGCTGAAGGTGTGTCTCTCTATATTACATTTAGACTGACAGCAGAAAGTGCAGCAGAATGCTAATCACTTTATTCACATGTGCTGCTCCCTCATCTAATATTTTTGATAAGATTGTTTATCTAATTCAAAGCCTGATCAATGTATCTAAGGATAACATAATTGTTTGAAATACATGTACTATTGTCACCATGAAACATTCCTGGTAAAACAAACTGGGAATGAACTATCTTCTAGTGATGATATGTATGACTACCCTTTGATAGACACATATCTGTCTGAGAAATCCTTAAAGACTCACATGGAATTTACATTATACACATAATGGAAATGTATGTCCCTTTTTTTTAACCTATGTGAAGAGTTAATATCTTAATCACCCCTGTCATTTCACATGCACATTTCTGAAAACACAAAACAAAATTTTATTAGCTAATAAATTACCACATAACCAAGCATCACATAAGTACCACTCAGGTAAAGAAATAAAATCCTGGCAGTGTTCTCCAAGGATCTTGGCTGCTCCTTTCCAATATAACTTCCTCCATCCCCCTTTGTACTTAGAAGAAGCCAATATATTAATAGATCATTAACTCCAGTTTGCTATTTTTCTGCCAATAATCTAATTATTATTAATTATACTTATAAGAATGGAGGTCTCCTTGGAAAACTTTTTAATAATTGTATTTTCCTAAGAGCATTATGTTGTGAAATGTGAGATGCAGAAAGACTTATATATGGGAGCTAAAAATTTGATCTCAAAAAAGTAGGGAATAAAATAGTGGTTATCAGAGATTGGGAAGGATGTTGGAGAGGGAAGGATAAAGAGAGGATGGTTGATGGGTATTATGTGCATTTAGACAGGAGGAATAACTGCTAATGTTCTATAGCTTGTTACGGTAACTATGGTTGACAAAAATTAATCAAATATTTCAGAATAGCGAGTAGCATGGATTTTGAATGTTTCTAACACAAAGAAATGTTCTATGTCCAAGGTGACAGGCATGCCAATTACCCTGATCTGATCATTGTACATGATATATATGAAATGTCAAGCTCTAACACACAAATATGTACAATTACTATGTGTCAATTAAAAATTAAGATGTAGTTTTAAGAAGTTATGCTTCCCAAGCCCTACTTTAGGCCTGATGAATCATGTCTTTTCCCAGAAGTGGCCCTGGAATCTGAATGTTAACAAATCCCCCTGGAAATCTGTTGAATTGCCAGGTTTGAAAGCCATTAGTTTGGAGAGTTGGAATAATCAGTATCTAAAAGGAGGTAGGTAGCTCCATGTCAATATCATATGCCACTTACTTCATTATTTCTGCCTGTTTTTCCTTCTCCTGACTTCCAGGATAAAAGCTTCAGAAAATAAAGACCCCTGGGCCTAGTTCACCACTGTCTTCTAATATACAGAACAAAAGTTGGGACCTATGGCCTAGGGGCTAGATACATCCACCTGCCTGGCTTTTTTATAAATAAAGTTTTGGGATTTTTTGTTTTTTTGTTTTTTTAACACTGTGTTGTCCATTGATTTCCATATTATCTTTTGCTGCTTTCACATTACAGTAACTGGCAGAGCTGAGTAGGTGGCAACAAGGCCCTTTGGCCTACAAAGCCTAAAATATTTGCTATCTGCTCCTTTACAGAAACTGTGTGCTTATTCCTGATTTGAAGAATGGCTAGCATGTAATGCTTTTCCATTACTATTGACTGTTGAATCAAATAATCATTTATTAGCATCTCGGAGCAACTCTCTTTTGCTTAAATAAGTTTCTTTTTGCACATTACCCTTAATTAATTGTTTTATTACACTGTGGTCTCTCCTTGGAAACTTTCTCCCCTCATTGCCTTATTAAGTGCCTTTCATTTTCCCTGGAGCCAATCTGGGGTTTTGGTTATGTTAAAGTACAAAGAGATATGGGAGTATAAGAATCAATTTATGAACAACTTCTCAGGAACACATTAATTGCATAGTATGAGATTTTTTAGAGCACTCTTTCATTCTCAGAAGAGTAGCAATAGTGTATCAGATTACATATTAAATGGAAAACCAAGTTAATAAGAATGGAATATGGTGTATGAGACTGACAGGTATAATTCGTTAT
Source organism: Heterocephalus glaber (assembly GCF_000247695.1). The sequence goes on from NW_004624773.1 coordinate 2,633,314, forward strand.
AATACTCAGTTTGCTTTAATAATAGGTTGTTAGCATCTGGTGGCAAAATACAGTATCTTTCAATAGTTAGTAGGTAGCACTGTGAATTGCTCTCTAAATTTGAATTCCATAAACTATCTATCTTATCTAGTCTTAGTCAATGGGATATTTCTTTAAACAAGAGTTGGTCTTTTTTATCTTCAGTAACTAGAAAATCTAAGTTATTGATGTTTACAATTCCTTATAATTATATTGGTTTATAAATCGAATACTTGATAACAAGAAACCAGAAAATATGATAGAATCACATCTCTTAGTAGAACAGTTACTTTTAAAGATTTTATTACTGCATAATGAAACTTTTCATATAGTCAAAATTACCTTTGATTTTTATTCAAGTGATCTATACACAATTTTAAAAATTGTGGTAAAAGATGCATAACATCAAATTTGCCATTTTACCCTTTTTATGTATTTCAGTTTTTAAGTGTTCAGTATATTCACATGGCTGTACACCCAATATCCAGAATGTTTTCATCTTGCAAAACTGAAGCAACAATTTAATAATCACTTCCCATTTTACTTTTCCCCCATCCCCTAGAAACTGCCATTCTACTTTCTGTGTCTAATCTGTGTACCTGATGTTAGTGGACTCATGTAGTATTTGTCTTTGTGTGTGTGTGGCTTATTTCATTTTGCATAATGTTGTCAAGGTTCATTAACATATGGAAGGATTTCTTTCTACGTTAGGTCTGAATAATATTCCATTGTGTGTGTGTACTGCCTTTATTTACCCATTCACCAGCTTGATTTGTTCCACCATTTTACTATTATGAATAATGCTATGAATAACACTGGTGTACTATATCCTTTGGAGATCCTGCTTTCATTCTTTTGGCTATAAACTAGAAGTAAGATTCCTGGATCATATAGCAATTCTATTAATTTTTTGAGAAATCATTGTACTATTTTCCATAGAGACTACATTACTTTGCATTCTCATCAACAGTGCAGAAAGGTTCCAGTTTCTCCACCAACATTTGTTATTTTCTGAGACGTTTAGTTTGTTTTTTTGATAGTAGCTATCATAAAAGAAGAGGGTGGATCTCATGATACATTTTCATGTGCTTGTTCACAGCGTATATCTTCTTTGGAAAAATGTCTCTTCAAGTCTGCCCTTTTTTCATTGAGATATTTGGTTTTCTTGTAGATTAGTGAAGGTTCTGAAAACATTTTCTCCCATTGCACAAGTTGCTTTTTCATTCTCTGTCAATTGTACTGTTTGAGACATAGTTTTAAATTTTCACGTTGTCAGTGCTTTTGGTGTCATATCCAAGAAATTGTTGCTAAATGCATTGTCATGAAGCATTTCCCCTATGTTTACTTTGAAGTACTTAAGTTCAGGTTTTTTATTCACTTTGAATTAGTTCTTATCTATGATATAAGGTAGGGGTTCAGCTCCATTCCTTTGCATGTGGATTTCCAGCTCTCCCAACATCATTTGTTGAAAACATTGTTTTTTCACATTAAATGATCTTGGCACTGATGTTAAAGATCATTTGACCACATGTGTGAGGGTTTACATCTGATCTCTCTATTTTACTCCACTGAGCTAATTGTCTCTTTATGCCAGTATCACACTGCTTTTATTATTGTAGCTTTTTAATAAGTTGAAATTAGGAAGTGCGAGACCACCAACTTTATCCTTCTTTTTCAGGATTGTGTTGGCTCTTTGGGGTCACCCATACAGTTTTATATATGCATAGTTTCTCGCAACTGTATAAAAATGAATTTCAGGTATACTAAAGTTTGAGAACTACCAATTTAGGTTGAAAGAAATGGGATAGGGAACATTTGTTTCCAAATGTCTTCTAGGATTTTCAGTTCATTCTTCCTTCCTGTGATGTCCTCAACAGTTGATGGGTATGGGCTGTGGTAGAGAATGCTCAGTGGCCCTGCCCATTTTCATGTTTCCATGCAACAGAAATCATGTACCTGAATTTTCAGGATGAAACTCACTTTTCCACATGTTTTGGGCATCATTATTCTAGAACCCATGGTAAAAGAATCTTCTCCAGGGACTTTGTTCCTCTAGGAGAAAAAAGATTATCTGAAGCCCTACAAGTAAACATACATTTCCCCAGGCCTCTGTCAAATTTAGAGATGTGACTGTCTGGTTGCAGTTTTTATAAACACATACCTAAAAAGTGAATTAAAGGTAATTTAAGAACTTCTTACACAACTTAGATAAAGAGCTAAATCATAGATTCAAATCCTACATGGAGTCCTACATAGATTCTTCTTTCTTAATAGTAGTTTTTTACTTTGTCTCAGTGAATGTCCACTACTGAGTCAGTAATAGTATTGGGATAATAATCCAGGGTATACATTTTCCCAAGTATTAATAAAGAAAAAGTATGCTTTTAGTTCTTTTGCTAATAATGCTTCAATGCAGACTAGAAAATGGTTTTTTACAATGTATTTTATCCTAATTATTCATAGGACACATTTTGCTTTAGACTTTTTAAATGTAAATGTGTTTGTGTTTGTATATCTATATCTATAGATATATTTCATACTATATGTGTTCCTCATCAGAGCTGGGGCCTCCTATGGGTGAACTTAGGACATTCTGAATCAAAAATTAAATATTATAAAAAGAAAATAATGTGAGTTCCCTGTATTTTTAACAACCCTGGCAGAATTCATTATTCTATCAGTCAGTGAATCTTTCTTACACATATGCAGGCTTATTTTTTTGGTGTTCCAAGAAATCTGAAGTTCACTAACAAGATTTTTGAAGAACACTTGAACTGAATGTACGGGCTATAGCCAAATAAGAACAGTATGTGTTTGGAGTGTGAATCAAGCAGCTGGAATAGTACGTTTTACACAATGTCCCCAATTCAATAATTATGAGTCTATCAATTCTTCCAAAATGAGGCAGTGTTCAGGGTTAAATGTAAAAATACTAAGATAAATGCATACACCTTACTGTTTTGTTCAGTATTATACCTTTTTCATACAGAGCAATCAAAATATAGCCTATGCTGCAATCTCTTAGCAATTAACAATGAACCCAAAAGGGAGTACCCTTCTCTCTGGAACTTGAAGTGTGATTCTTAGCTATGTGAACTGCAGGAAGTCATCTGGAAACAGAGGCAAGACAAATTGTAGGATATTTATGTCTGCATTAAAGTCCTTCATATCTACTAATGATATCAACTAACATTATAGAGTTCCCAATATACTCTATGAACCAAGCACTCTGCTAAGCCCTTAATTATATTCCTTTTATATTTTCAAGTATCCCACGAGGTAGTTCTCTTTTAATCTCCATTTCACCTGGAGGGGATCTGAGATCTGCTAATAAGCTATGAATCTAGGATTCAAGCCTCATTCCACGTAACTCAAGAATTAAATTTCATCATGTGCCTTCTCTGTCCAAGTCTCTGATGCAACTATTTTTAAATATTATTCACTTATGTGGCTTTCTGTATACTTTGACTTTCTTAACGATTTTTGAGGATTTGCCACAGTTCACAGGTAGTCTTTTCTGTCCCCCTGGGCAATGATGCTAATACTAGGAAGGAGCAATCCTTCTAATGTGTAAACTTCATATGTTTATAAACACACTCAGCCAGAGGCTTTTCTGTCTTTTGTGTAATGTCAATTATGAAAAATTACATAATCACATATGTTTGAGGAGTCATACAGACTGGATAAAAATTATAGATGAGATGATGGTAATAGAATGAAAAGATTATATGGAGCAAAAAGTAATGGACAACTTAAGCAATTCCCATGACAGGAACACTTATTCCTCTACAGAGAGAGAGAGAATGAGTTAATAAATGAATTAAATGTGAATTTAGGACCATGTTCTAATGAAAACCAATGTAAAGCTAAGGCTCATAGTTTGACATTGTCATAATTTATAAGTTTGTTGTAAAAGGCAAAACCTAGAAAACAGCAAGTTTCTTCTAATTCCAGAAACAGAACTTGAAATAAGGGGGGTGGATTTATTTATTTTAATATTATGATTTCAGTTGCTCTCACCAACTTGCCTCATGTCATTTATATATGTGTATATTATATTTTACGTATGCATAAATATAAAATATTATGCACACACTAACTTTTCCTAACTGTCTAAAGAAGGGGTAACCCATTGGGAATTGTGGTAAAGGGAATAAAAGGTTTTAAAACCTTTTCCTTTTCGCAGCTTGTTCCTTTCCTTTCTTCCCTTCTCCCTGTCTCCTTCCCCCCGACCAGACAGCTCTTGCACGTGCTTCCACTTATCATAGGAAAATACATGAATTCTTCCCTGGCAGTGCTCCATCAAGCTTATTCTCGGGTTCATCTCTTTAGGTGCTAAGATCCATTTTGAGTGCAGATGAGAAGAGGAGGGAAGAGGATCCAGGGAAAAGGGTGCACAGGAAGCATGCACTGTAGGATGCAATTTGAGGGTTTTCCAAAAGCTTACTTAGTTTAAATATTTCCCACAGTGCCTGGGAAGGGGAATGCTGTCTAACAGAAAGAGATGGTTGAAGCACACTGATAAGGAAAATTGGGAGAGAAGGAAAACTGTCATTTCTCATTCACTCTTGTAGAACTTTGCCTGATCCCAAAGGGCCTCTTGAAATACTATAGAACTTTGCCTGTATGGAATTTCTTAAGACTTCATATCAGACAGACATGTGCCTAGTGATTTCCAGGTTCAGTGGGACTCTTTCATTGTCTGAAATGGCAGAAGTTCTGTCCTGGATAGTTTTCATTAAATTGTTGTATCTCTTTCACTTGGCATGATTTCATCTCTTGGTAGTTAACACAGTGGCTTGGCTTAACATTGCATTTAATGACCAACTGGCTTTAGGTTGTCTCTAGTGGAAATATTGGTAAATTCTGCAGTTATTCACTTGAAGTTTGGTTGTGGATTTAATAACAAAAATGATGGTTTGTTCTGCTACTATGGGTATCTTTGCTTCCTTAACCAGCTACAAAAGGAGACTGTCTACACTGACTGCTTTTATACTTCTTATAAAGACCAATTTTTTTTTCAGAAAAGTGAATTTGATTCATTGAAATCTTACCTGTCACTTTCTTGAAATCCCTTGGGTTTTGTCAAAATTTCCTTAAATTGGATAGTTGGATAATGTTAGGGGTGAGGATCTGTAGTTATTTAATGTTGACATCCTTGCAGTATTTACTGATTTGCTGACCTATGTTATTCTTCATGGTCAAAAGGTTTGGGGGTTGTTGTTGTTGTTTTTGTTTTTAATAAGCTAATGTTTCCTTCAGCTTCATTAATTAAAATTTTAACTGTGCTGGCTGTAAGCCTCGCCACTTAATGTTCACTAGGGTTTTATAATTAGCAGGGGCTAAAAAAAGCTTTTCTTTCCCATTCTTATTTTTTAGCAATTGGTGCAGCCTCTGATCGCTCCATAATTTCTGAAAAACTTCCTTGGGTAAGATTTCCTATGAAGTGGGTAGTACACGGGAGATGTCCACAGGGTCTGCCTAGAAATACCTCTCCTAGTGTGGCCCATAGAGATGTCAGTGAGTTGTGAGGGGGCTGTGTATAAAATAGTGGGTATATGTGCACTTGCGAGGGAAGTCCACTCACATATTGTTCACATTGTGTGTGTGTGTGTGTGTGTGTGTGTGTGTGGTGCTGGAGACGGAACTTGGGGCTTTAAGCATGGAAGGCAAGTGTTCTATCACTCAGCTACACTCCCAAGCCCAAGCATTTTAATTCTTAAATGGAGCCAAGAACCTCTAAGTTAAGAGTCAGTCCCAACCCAGTGTAGTGGCCCAGGCTTGTAATCCCAGCACTCTGGAATGCTGAGACAGGAAAATTGCAAGTCTGAGGCTGAGCCTGGACTTAGTGACTTAGCAAGACACTGCCTCAGAATAAAAAACTATAAAAAGTAGGCTAGAGATGTAGCTCAGTGCAAAGGCCCAGCATTCAGTTCCAAGTTCTGGAAAAAAAGGGGGTGGTCTGAGTTCCTCCTATTGAGCATATGGGGAAAATAATTGAGAGTAGCTAGTGCTTTCCACGTTTAAAGCACTGTGTGAGAATTAAAAGAGCTGATGTTTGCAAAACATTAGAATAGAGAGAGGGGTATGTGTGCTGCTGTCCTTGTTTTTGTTGTTATTATTATTACTAATGTTGTTATTGTTTCAAAAATTAGCATTTAAAACTTAGGAAGGAATCTCGTCATACACTTGGTTATTTGATTTGTGGCTGTGAGGTAAAAGTGCTAGAGAACATGGAACCTGGTTGAATGAGTGTAAAATCTAAGATTTGGAAGCCAGAAGACAGAAGCTCAGATAGAAATTCTAGCTCAGGACTTGCGCATGGTGGTGGTGGGGCAGGCCCTCATTAAATGATTGTTAAGAGAATGTCTGTCACTGTGGTCTCCATGACCTCCATCATAATCCCTCAACTGACTTCTGGGAGCCACACCTGTGAAAGACAGGGTCTTGAGGGGCTGACCAGAACTTTATCCATGCAGCACCTGCCTCGGGAGTGCTGCAACTGGCTTTCTTCTGTGAGCCTTTTCCAACACCAAGGAACTGACGCAGTGTGCGTGGAGGTGTAGCCAAGAGCACTCCAGACTGGCAAGGCAAAAGTTGGTAGGCAATGCTCTAGACTCCTATCTTGAGGGGGAAAATTCTCAGACTACTTTTAAGATGCTCCCAGTGGATTCTCAGTAAGCCCTGCTGCCTACAGCATGCGCCATTTTATTCCCTTCACCCCTGCATTTTCAAAGGGTCATCATATTATATGATGTTTACATTTAAAAAAATTATTACAGTAAAAGACACACTATCCCCTCAAAATATTCCCCCATACTTCATATACACTCATCTTCTCATTCTTGGCACTTTTTGAAGCAGTTCTGGAAGTCCCCATTTGCAAGGTGCGATAAAAAAATATGGTGAATGCTTCTTCTGAGTGCCATCCTAGGGAAAGGCACTCATAAAAACATTACAGTGTGTCGTGTCCTGATGTGCTTTATTCACTGGATCTGGCACAGTGTGACTTCTTGATTTTCTCCAAAGTCAAACCATGAAAGGAAAATGTTTTTAATTCAGTCAGGACATGAGGCAGCTACAACAATGCAACTAAAGACACTTACAAAAGAGGATTTCCAGAACTGCTTCAGAAAGTGGCCAGAATGATGGGATAAATGTATTAGAAGAGAGGCAAGTATTTTGAGAGGGATTAGTGGCAATATATCTTTTACTGTAGTAATTTATTTTTAAATTTAGGTATTTACTGTATTTTGCAATCACACTGAACATCCATCTTCCTGTTGCCTCACTCTTGCATCCTGGAATCATTTTACAAATAAACGAGCTGCAGCTAATCCTGTCTGAGGCTCTGAATTCTGGTGACCCAAATTAAAACATAAGCTACCCTAATATGCTAATTAGGACCCAGGATTTTTGTGCAAACTCCATTTGGCCTGGCCTACCTCCTTTCTCAGTGTCAAACCACAGAATCTGGCAACTTATGGGCATTGGTGACTGATGGAGGAATGAATGAGTTGGTTAGGAATGAATGAGCATGCTGCTAGGAATGTGATAATGTGCAGTCATTTGGGTATTGTTCAGTTTTATTAACCAAATGCTATACTAGGAGCATGGCAAGATGGTGACAAAGTTTTCCTTGGAGGACTCTTCTTATCTGATTACTTCCATCTTTAGTCCTGGAAAGCTTTCAGTTTCCTCTATAGTCCTGAAGAGGGGAAATAAAATTGGTGGATATGATGGTTCTCAGGCTTTCCAAAAACATGTATCTTTGAGGATATGAAAGTTCTACATATCACCAAACACTTGCTGATCCTCTGTTCTGGGCCCTGGACTATCTATGGCTAATTGAAAAGGATGATCTGGTTGATACACACCTTATAAGAGGGAACTTAGAGAGCAGATGTAATCTAGGCTACATTATGGGGCAGTAGTACACCATGGGAGAGAAGCTATCATCAGAGGAACATCACGTCATGTAGGGGTTCAAGTGACCGCAGCCTCACTTGCTAATATAATACTATTGCCCCCTGTCCTAGCTGATTTCACAATGTGGGATATTCTTTCACTGTTTTGGTATGATCCTACTTCATTAACAAGCAGCAGTTTGGATGAACATGTCAGTGAAATGGGATGCAGAATTTCCATCTTTTAAAGGGCTGAAATTTGAGTTTTAGATTATTTGATTTGCAGAATCTGATAAACGTAGTGCTTTTTGATATTTATTTAGAGCTCCTGATTATTACTACATAGCCTGAAAATATAAAATGTGTATCAGAGGCATCACTGCAAGAACAATTAGTATAAATGTAAATTCAAAAATTTGAATTATTATAGTGATTATAATAATAGTAATAGGAATGTATGTCTTAGTTACTTGTCTCTCATTGCTGAGACAAAATATCCAGCACCCAAAGTTAAAAGGGGAAAGGTTTATTTAGCTCACAGTTTGTAGAGGTTTCAGTCCATAATCAGCTGGCTCCAAGGCAGGGTGGCATGGCAGATGAGAATCACAGAGGAGAAAGAGTTCATGGTAGGCAGAAGGCAGCCAAGCAAGCAAGCAAGAGACAACCACAGCTTTTTCTATCCATTATATACTATCCAGGCTATTTAGGGCCAGTAGGACTCACACCGTTAATCCTAGTAGCCTCTACTCTAGCATTGTACCATGAATCAATCCTAGCACCACACATTCTAGATACAGCCACCTCTGAAAAAGCCCCATCTATGACTGCATGAAGCTTTGGAGGGACATCTAGACACAAGCCATAACAGATACCTACCCTACATCAGTGAGTAGTTTTGAGGGTTAAAAAGAAGTAGAGCTCATGACTATGATAAACACTGGCCATAATTGTAATTACTACCACCCTCACCATCACCACAAATGTTATCACCACCATCACCACCACCACCATCACTACCATAACCATTATCACCACTGTTATCACCATTACCACTGGTAATGAAACAGGCTTGAAAAGATGGAGAAACAGACTTGAACATACTGCACAATTAATAATACAAATAGGCCAGACGAAAACTCAGACAATGTATTAATCAGCTTTGTCATCACTAGATCCAAATACTGGACACACATATAACTTAAGGAGAGGTTTATTTTGTTCATGATTTCAGTGGGTTCAGTCCATGGCTGGCTACCTCCAAAGCAGAAATAACATGACAGAAGAGCTTGTGGAGGAAAGCTTCTCAACCCATGGCAGCCAAGAAACAGAGAGAGCATTAAGAAACAGAGCAAGGGATACACCCTCCAAACTTACACTCTGATGATGCTCCTCCTCTAACCAGGCCCACCTCCTAACAGCACAATCAGCTATGAATGCATTGACAGATTAATCCACTGATGAGTACAGTCCCCCTATGATCCAATCACCTTCTGAAATCTTTACCCCTGAACACGAGACTTTTTCAGACACTAGATCTAAACCATGAGAGACAGCCTGATTCCAGAGGCCACATACTTAGTTCCATGTGGTTTTTATAATAATCTAGCATCTTTTTTAAAAAAAATTAATTTTATTGGTACATTTTAGGTATCGAATATAATGACATTCATCATTGGAAATTTGTACCTTTATATAATCTCTCTTGTTTCTTATTTTTCCCCATTCCCCTCCCCTCCCTTCAGTCCCTCCACCCCTTTCTAGCATCTTATTTTCCAATTTAAACTCATCAAGAGTCTATTCAGATTCAGTTCTAGGCCAGACCCTCCATGCCACTGTTGAAGGATTTCAGAGTGTAATGAGTAGAAAATTGTGCACAGATCCCAAGGGTTAATGGGTAGGAGGCAGGACTTCAACCACAACTTTATTAGCCAGGCAACAATTTCATTAAGGAGACAAGCAACTCACAAAGGGAATGTGAGCAAAATGATGTTGGGCATTAAAGGTCAAAAACTGGCATCCTGCAGATTTATGTACAGCAAGAATGAGGTGTGGCTTGAAATTGGGAGCTTTATTTGCAGTCAGATCAGACTCCCTACACGCACATGCACAAATGTCACTCCTGCTTCTCTCTCACATTTGCAGCAGTGAAGCTCGTCCTCACCGCTCCTTCACCTACCTCATGCAGTGTGGATGTGCTCTGTGGAGAGATCTTTGCTACTTCAAGTGGTGCCCTGGGAATCATTTACCTGTCAGGAGCCAAGTTCTTGTCTCTCACTAGAATTCCAATTTTCCTCATGTTACTCAGGCGCAGGGAGTTGATTCCAAACCAAGTGCTTCCAGGGAACTATACAATAGAAACTCTGTTATTAAAAGCTGATCTCTGGAACCAAGTAGTCTTTAGAGATTTACTGTATGACTTCTGCCCTCTGTCATTTAAACTTGAATTAATACATGAGAATAAATAATGCCAACACTCTGAAAGAGGCAAACCTCTTTGTCATGTTTGAGTCCTAAATGTCCCCTCAGAAGATCATTTCCCTAGAATAACTCCAACTTCTGTGGGTTATGTTGAATAAAATTAATAGACAAGTCTCAACATTTAATAGGGGCTCCTGAGCTGTCAGGAGCTGGGCTAAATGCCTGAGTGCTGTTTTCCCACTTCATCCACATGACAGACCTCAGTGTGGGTAGGGGAAATGTTGTCATCTGTCTGGTGCAATAAGGGAGTTAGGGCTCAGGGAGGTTAACCCTTTCTTATCATAGAGTTGCTAAGTGGTGAAGCCAGGACTGAAGAACTTGCCTGACCTGTGCTGCTCTCTGCTGCCCCTTGTGATTAGTATTAGAATAAAAGCCACACTCCTGCAAGAATTGCTGTCTGGCAAGCAAGAGCCACATAAGAGCCATCTGGCACAGTATAGAGAAGCACAGGACTCCTCGCTCATTTTTCAATTGTTTGAACTTGCACACAATACACCACCTCTTCCTGGTGTGGTTTCTGATCTTTGCAGAGGGAGTGCTGATGACTACCTCACAGGATTCTTGTGTGGATTCAAATCTGAGTGTCCTTTTCCACTTCATTCTGTGACTTATGCTTATGCCTTGGTACTTCGGAAAGATGGTGGCTTTCCAACCTCATCATTCTTCTCCAAACCAGTGATAATGATAAGTCTGCAATAGATTCTTATGCTGGAAGGTTTTTAAGTTTCAATTCAAAAGTCCTTCTAAAAGATTACCTGGTGTCTCAGCAATAGTTACATCTCTGTAATACAGTGCTTGCCAAACTGGGTCCCGTTAGAGATATAACCAGTAGCCTAAAAGAAAAAGTTCCTTCTTGAAATAAATTTGAGACAGCATACTATTAAAGACCCCCATACACATTAACTCATTAAAAGCTCTGATAAGTCCTGCAAGAGAGAAGCCTGTAGATCTTTGACTATGAAATGCTTTTTTCCATATTTTTTTGAGCAACAATTTATAAACCATGTTTCAGTGTAAGAAATAGGAGCATGGGGCCTTACAGACTTTTATGTGTTTCTGATTAATTTCTCATAATGCCCCTGGAGTGCAGAGCCACTGAGCCTCAGTGAAGTTAGAGTTAGCCCACAGCAATGTAGGCATCCACTTATGAAGCTGAAGCTGGGAGCAAAACTACCTAAAATCTTTTTCTTGAATTAGTGTTAAACATAACTCACTACCTTTTAAATTATTTAATTCTATGAATTTCAGACACAGGAACAGTTAGCTGCTGACATCTGGGGCAGTGAAGCCTTGGGGCAGAAGGCACATATGATTTTTTTCTCCAAAACACAACTCAAACCTTTTGACTTACTTCCATTTCTGTTGTTTCCACACACACCCAAACCACCTCGGCCACCACTGCAGCCTTCTTGACATCTCCCTGCTTCTCCTCTGTTGCACTGACCTTTCTTCCCAATCCTGCAGCCAAGCATTCTCCAAGGCACCGTACAGGGCTCTTTCTCCTCATGTTTAAAACTTCTCTTTTCTTCCAGCAAAATCTGAATTTATGCCTATCAAATCAAGCCCTTCCATCTCTTGCACACTGTCTAATGTCTTCTCATCTCAGTTTCCCTGAGATGCTATGTTCTGGCCACTTTTCTCTCCCTGAAGCATGTCAAATTATTTTCTACCTCAGGGTGTTTGCACATCTGGGTCCATTTGCCTGAAAGGCTGTCTCCTCACAAGCAGTTGGCAAGGATGGCTGCTTCCCCATCTGGACATTCTGGCTGACAGGTCACCTGCTGTGAAATACCTCCATGTCCTCTCTGGTTATGGTCTCTTCATTGACCATTTATATCTCAGTGCAGTATTTTTCTGCAATGCAGTTATTCTCCTGTTCCTCAATTAGTTGCCTCGTCTGTCATCCATCTTTCCCATGTAAAGGCAGAGACCTGCTCTAACCATTCAACAGTGCATGCTTGTGATGGCACAGGGCCTGGTGCATACCAGGCTTATGTCAAGTATTTTTAGGTAATGAAATCCTAATGATTAGCTAATTCCTAATGGTAAGCTCTGTTCTCCAGGGAGACGCTTGAACCTTATGTCATTGGTCACCCTTGTGATCTCTGAAACCGCGACGAGGTAGTGGTTATTTTTCTTACTTATAAGTGACTGTGCCATAGCTCCCCTCAGGAGTTCCCATGTTCTCTTGTATTCTGGGTAATGTATAATACCATCTCTCCATAGTCCTCTCTAGATACACACACACATGCGCACACTCGCGCGGGCGAGAGTCTGGCACTAAGGTAGCTGTCAGACCTGCTTAACCTGGCCAATTAGCTGACTTCTGTTCTCCCTAGAGGGAGAAAGAGTGCAGCTTAATTACCTCCACATCTTGTCCTTCTTGCATCCTTATTGTTCTTTCTATGCCTCTGCCCTCTGTTAGTCTCCAGCTGTCATTAGTGCAGCTCCCTCGTACATTAGGCAAACTTTTCAGCTGTTGCTGTGAGCCACTGAATGCACGAAGAATGAGTCCATTTCTTAGCTGCTGAGTAGGCTGAGTTAAGGTGAAATAAAAGCGTTGCTCCTGGGGGCCAAACTACATATATGCTTCAGCATTCAAGGCTCAGGACTTAGAATCTCCAGAACTGGTACTTAGAATTCAGTTTTTAGAGTGCAAAAGCCTGAACAGGAATCCTGGCTTTGCCAGTTACCAGCTGAGGACTTGGTTTATTACTAGATGCTGTGCCTCAGTGAAATAGGAATAATTATAAAACCTCCACATTTGTAGAGAAGCAGCAGATGTCAACATTTAACTCAGGCTCTGACATCTACTAAGTACTAAAAAATGTGACGTGGGAAACAGCAAATGCTGACATTTCTTTAGATCATATGTTTCAGCTTCCTCTTTATAAAGCATCTTTGCCTCCGTTAAAAAAAAGTATTTCCCAAAGCAAACAATCAAATTGCCTTCACTTAACAAAAGCTTACCGGACACAGGTGTTCATACCAGCACACAAGATTCAATGAAGTTGAGGAGATGATCTTTGCCTTCAAAAACCTTCAAACCTTGTGAAGGGGGCATGATTCACAGGATGAAGAGATAGTGAAGACACAAGGGGCTGGACAGACCCTTGGGGAAAAGGGACTTCCAAACATGGAGACATTCTGGGGTCTTCATAGAAAGTGTAGAAGTAATCGCTTCTCGGCCTTTTGGCTAAGATCAAGTGAAAGTGTAGAAGTAGGGCTGGACCTCAGAACAGGGATGAGAGTTGGCAGTGAAAAGGAGAAGGGCCACCACTGGTGGGTTGATTCGCTGACTGCAGTAAAGGGAGATAACAAGGTTGAGCCTGTGGAATTGTCTTGATTGAGCCACTAACAATTGCTGTCTGAGCACAGCTCAGCTCAGGTAGCCAATGCTACACCAAGTACAGTCATCCATGGTGTCACCTGGTCTTCCCAATAACCAGAAGTGGCTGGTATGCAGTGTGTTCCTGTTTATAAGCAGGGAGATGTGGCTTTAAAGAGCATTACATGTTGAAGAGGAAAGCTCTCTAGAATGGTTTGTGGAATAGGGAAGGATGAACCTAGGCAGTAAGGCAGAGGGGAGGTTGGAGATTCCACAGGAACCATTCCATTCCATTTCAATGCCCTGAAAGGGAACAGTGTACAGGAAGTCCTGAAAGGTAGGAGGGAGTTTAATCAGGAGAACCAAAGCTCAAGCTGCATTCAAATTCTTAATGAGTTTTTGAAAGGGCCTCTGAGATATATATAGTCACACAGTTTGTCTGTGAATTCTATATCCACAGAGTCAACCAACAAACTGAACATATTAAATAATTGTATCTGTGTGAGGCACATACAGGCTTTTCCTGTCATTGTTTCCTAAACAATACAGTACAACAATTTTACATGGCATTTACATTGCATTATGTATTGTAAGTAATCTAGAGATGGTGTAAAGTTACTGGAGGGTGTACATAAGTTACTTTATTTAAGGAATGTAAATTTCAGTGGATTTTAGATCAGTGGGGGTCCTAGATTAAATCCCCAAAGATACTCAGGGAAGACTGGAGCTCTTTCTTTGCCAACTGCAATTATTTAGAAATCCATGTCGCTCCTTCGTTAGCCATTGTCATTTAGAGAGACAAATGTAATTCTGGGTTGTTATTTTGATCAGGTGTAAGAACAGTTGGTTCTTACTGCCAGTCAGTGTCAGGGGCCTGCTGGAGTCTGGCCACAATACATTTCCTTAAAGTATTTAAATTGGGTTTGGCTTTGAAAAACTGACATCCAGAAAGGGAGACTTAGATTCTAAGTGCTTCTTCTGAAATATCTGCTGATTTAAGTAAGCAAGTCATGCAGACTTCATGCTGTTTATCTGGCATACAATGAGGTGTTGGGATATATAAAAAGAAGGCATAGGAGGCAGGTTTCTCATCCCCAGGAAGTGCCATTATTGAAAAGACAAGGATATGGTCCTGCCTCCTTTTCTTTCTTATTCTAACAACATATAAGTTTCAGCTAGGGCTAGTTTTGCCTTCACGAAACAGAATGCCCATCAAATAGTAGCTTCAAGAAAACAGGCATAGTTTTTCTTTTACAAGAAATGATGTTTGAACTTGAAGAGACATCTGGAGTTACTTCATGTGTCATTTCTATCTGCTGAGTCTCTCCATGATTGTGAATTACAGCTCACCTTCAGCCCTTCAGTTGATATTCTAGACAGAAAGAGCCAGGCAGGGGGGAAAGCAAAGAGGATACATCACAGCCAAATGAGACCCTTGTAAATGCCTTGCTGACCTTGGCTAACAGCTTCTGATTACGTCTCACTGGCCACATATGTGACATCTATAAGAGAGCCAGGCCAAGGCAGGTTTTGGTGCAGTACCTTGTCATGCATTTGTGAAGAGGAGGGGAGGATGGATTTGGGATAGTCATACAACAGTATCTGCCACAATACATGTCCAGTGTAGCTAGCTCTGGTCAATCAAAGTCTCTGATCTCTTCTCTGACATTGTCCCAGTACTTGGTGGTAGGGCATTTGCTGTATATGTCGGAGGTCCTGCATTTGAATTTTGGGCATTTCTTCATTTCCAGGCAATATGGGAGAAGCAGCAGACTCTAGAGTCTGCAAGCCCTTGGGCTGGCTGTAGTATAGTAGAATAAATAGACAAGTTACTAAACAACTCTAACCTCTATTTTCTTGCTTGTGAAGCACAATTTCCTAGAGTTACTTTGAGGACCAATTGAAGTTATGAATATAAAAGATCTGGCCTTATGCTTGGAATATAATATATGCTTGATAAATGTCACTCATATCTGTTACGTGCTCAAAGTTGGAAACTGTTTCTTTAAGAATCTGACCATTTGAACTTGAATACAGTTTGTTTAAACAGCTATTATCTAATACCGATTACTGTTTTCTCATTACTTTGAATCTATCTCCTTTCCATTTTACACTTAAGCAATCATAGGTATGATGAAGATCGACGTTGCATACGTATCAGCGTGTGTGTGTGTGTGTGTGTGTGTGTGTTTCATGGGCATATATATATATATATATATATATATATATATATATACTCCTTTTCATTAAAACGGGAGTAGTTTTGCTGAACCCTATAAATGAACTTAAGTTAACTTACATACTCTTAAATAATTTTTAGCCTGCCAAGAAAACAGGTAAGACTTCATTCAGAAAGATGAGCTTGTAGGTATTCCTCTTATTTTGACTAGTACTTCTTTTCAAGAATAAGGGAAGACATGACTAAGACCAGATCATGGCGTTTGATTTTTGTTACAGTGGAAGAGTCAGGAGTTGAATTCTCCAAGTTTCTACCACTATAAGTAAACCCCTTATGTAGAAACTCTATATAGGAGGAGACAAGCTTTGACCAAAGGATTGCCACTACATTTCTGTTTGAAGTTTTCTGTGACTTATATCCATTGAGTCAGGCTGCAGCTCTTCTGTAAAGCAAGGGATGACTGCAAAAGAACAAAGTCTTTTCTGGAGCCTAGCACAATCATATTGCATTCACAAGTGTAGGGGCAGGAATGCTATCTGCTCTGCACCCACAGTGGCATTTCTGCTGACAAGTTGCATGCCACTTTGCTGTAGTAACTATTCTTTACCTGCAGTGTCTTCTCCATGGCAACCTCTTCACAGGGCACATTCTCTCTTTCTCTCTCTTTAAACCAAACATATTGGAAAGGAAGTGCAATATGTAGGCTTGAGCTCCTAGATGGAAAAGGGGAAAGGACCACAGATGCCAAGGAAAGAGTGTAAATTTTTCTTTTATTTCTTTTTTACTTTCATTTTCTGAATTTCTCTCATTTTGGATGGATACAGGTCAAAAGGGAATGATTAAAATTCACTTTGCACTCTGTATCCTTTTTCCCATCAGTGAGCATCCTGATGAGACATGATTTGGATCAATCTGTATCACAGTTGATGCTTACTATGTTTTAGCCCAGTGGCTTGTTGAGATTTCAAAGGATAATTGAGTCTCCTCTTTACCTGTTTATTAAGCACTGTTAACAGCCGCTCAGACCTAAGAGATGTGGCTGCGGGGGAAACTCCTCAGCACAGTGTTTTCAAAGATATAAATTTCAGAAAGAAGACTGAGCACACCAGAATGATTTTTCCATTATGCTAGGGGAATATTATTTTCTAAACTGTCTTCTCAAAGCCTAGAAATAGGAGTACTTTGTAATCTTTGTTCAACGCACATAGTAAATGAAGAGACTCCTTTGAATAGAAAAACAAAGAATACCAAAGAAACCTTAAACATGCAGTCACTTCAAACTATTTGTATAAATGCCATGTGTTTTTTCCCTCCCCAAATCATGTTTTTTTTTTAATCATTGCTTCAATTTTATAATTAAATGAAAGAGCAAGCCTGGAGTAGGTGTTGACCTTCCTGCAATACTCTGGCTTTTTAAAATAGTTTATAACATCACATTCTATTCAGAAAAAGAGAATTTGATTTCAAATGAAGAAAGTATATTACAGACCACAATATACCTAGAAATAACAAGAGCAGGCAGGGGTGGAGCCATGTAATACTGCTCTATAGAAAGCTCTAGAAAGTTGATGGATACCTGGAGTGGGCAAAAAACAAGTGAAATGAACACCAGTAAATTGATGGATGTAGTAGTTTTTCTTACACTAAAATCTTGTCCCTATATTTAAGTGAAAAAGAGACAGGAAAAAGAAAAGATGCCTATCATAACAAGTTCCTGCCTGATAAGGATGCCTTTTGGACCTGTAGTTGTATTGGTCAGTTGTGGTCAGAAAGTGAAGGCTTAAAACAGTAAAGGCTGGCTCTTACCCTTGGTGTTTTCCCACTAAAATTACTGAGAGAAAATAGGATCTGTGTTTTTTAGGAAGAAATATTAATGCTGGTAGCATGAAAGAACTGAAAATATTCAAATCCATTTCTTGCTACTCTATAGTTATCTTTATCAAAGGTATTTTGTTGTTATCAAATATCCTAATTGCTAACACATGCAATTAAGCTTCTATTTAGTATGAAAAAATATGGATTCAATGAGCAGAGATTTACTTCCCAAAAATAAGAGCAATAAACTTGAAAATAACTATTGGAATATATGTACAGATGCCCAATATATAGGGTAACCCAGTAGGTCTCTTCCTACTTAGGGGTGCTGAACAGAGTTATAGAGATGTTTACTATTCACGGAATGTGCATACATGCCCCTTAATCTCTCTAGCTGCTGTCCAGTTGAGCAGAGCCATGTGAAAAGTAGTGGCCAATGGCTTAAGAGTAGAGTTAATGTTCATTTGTGGTCTGAAGCATGTAAGATCCAGTGCAAAATGAGCCTCACCATGGGAGTCATGGGATCATGACTTTTCACAGGTAAAAGTTGCCAGGAGTGCTGTATATATCAGTGATGGCAAAACTCTTAGAGTTTTCATTGATAACAAACAGCCAGCTGCAGCACATGTGCAATGGGTTCACCACCACTGTTCTATATTAATAATAAGCATGAAGTGTTTGTTGCCAAGGTTGATTTTCTTTTGCCATTCTGTTTATAAAGGAAATGGTAAACCAATTGGTAAGATATATGCTCTGGAATTAAGCAAAGTTGGATTGGAATCCTAGCTCTGTCACTTATGAGCAAGTTAATTGAACAAAGGGAAAGTTGTTTACCATCTAAGTGTTTCTGTTTTCTCATATGTGAGATAAGAACTTCTTACACAAGAACACTGTATGAGACGAGCAGTCCAAAGCATTTAGCACAGTACTAAGCACATAGCAGTAGCATGTATTTGATAGTATTGATAGTGGTTCTCTTATTGCTTGTTATTATCAAGAATTGGTTTCTGTGACAGTGGGTTGCGTTTAGTTGGGAACTGAATCATTGCAAATCTTTCCAGGGTAGAGTTGGGATATTTGTAACATTTCTGGAAGTTGCCAGGACTAGTGGCTTTGGGATTGTAAATACCACCGTCAAAGGGAGAAACTGAATGAACCAGTATGTGACAATTTCCCTGCTTTGTGAATTACGGGCATTGTGTATAAAAAGAGGCAGACTGTTTTGGCCCTATTAGATTTGTATTGATGAAGCCTAGTAACTACCAGCATATTTTAATTGTTAAGGAATTCTATAAAGAAATAGATTTCTACTGTGTTGTTGCATCCATTATTATATGTAATGTTCGTTTCTAAGAACATGTGCAAAACTTGACATGCCAAATACCAGGTCAATTAACAAGAAATTACTTGTGTGTTTAAATAGCAGTAAGAGAAGAAATATACACTGTTGGAATTTAGAGTAGGAAATAGGTTCTCTAAAGTGAACACAGTTTCAATAATATGTGGGAATGAATAATTCTCCACCAAACACCAAAGTAATAATGTACTGTAAGTATTGCTTTCCTCTGTAGAATTTGCCAGGAATTCAGTGGGAAACAAGTAACATTATGAGGAAATATTGATTCACTGTGGGCACAGTGAGTCTTGTTATGATAAAGACAGATTCTGTGGCCATTTCTTTAAAAAATAAGTATACAAAATTGCTTACTGTAATTGGGATGTTTAGATTGCATCATTCTATAGAATAAACTAGATTTATTGGGCTTCAAGAACTTTTTCATGACCTAGAAACCCTAGGGTTATGAAAAAGTTGAGGACATGCTATCATGCTACCTCTGGGTTTTGCATTTTGATTAAGCCTGAAGTCTGATGTAGAAATCCCTTCTAATCAATAGAAAGCATCATCTTACTTACCTGCACTTGTCCCCTGCTGAATCTCAACTCAAGACAACCTGGGAAGTTGAGAATATAGTGGTAAAGAGTATAAAGTCCTCCTTATTAGCTGGCTCCCCTGCTTACCTCTGTATGCAGCCATGAGGCAAGTCCCTCAATAAACCTTAGTTTTCTTTATTGCAAAATGCAGATAAAAATAGTATGTAACCCATGGAGAAATGGTCAAATTAAAGAAATGATCCTTATGAAATTTTAAATAAGTACTCCATCAATAAGATGCATCATCCAGGTTGGCTTTCCCAAGGTTCATTTGGCTTAATTTCATTCTTGCAACTCTAACTGCAGAGAATAATACATAATAGATAGACATTAAACTGGTCTTTTCTTTCAGGCTGTCACAAAATTATCAGAATAGTTTGATGACAATAGCACTGACATTGATTATCAAAGTAGAATCAGAAAATGCAGTTGGCTTGGAGACAAGTGGCCTAGCTCAATCAAAGCATGTAAAGGAGACATACTCTTAAAACTTAAGGAAGAAGACTGGACCTTTGTCAGGGAGAGCTGAGGTGATGTTCTCTTACTAAAACATGAAAGCAAAACTTCCCCTTCAGAAAACTCTCCCAAGATGAACTACTACACATTCCAAATAGAATTATGTCTTTTCCTCAGTTATCCTGAAGGATGTCCACTACATTGGGATTTTACATTTCTTAGTCGAGGAAATGCATATATCATCAACTCTTTTTCTGCTGCAGATATTTTTTTAGTGCTTAGTATGTGCAAGTCTCTGTACTGACTACTTTCTTGCCACTTAAGTTACAAATTTAGTTAAGTTCTTAGACCTTTTGTGATACCAACTGTAAAATGGAGGTCCTAATGGTGCCTGCCTCATGGAGTTGGGAATGAGAATTCAGCACACTAATCAACATAAAGCATTTAGAGCAAGTACATTAAAACTGTTCAGTGAGCAGTCGTCAGTATAGCCACCAGCTTTAATAAATAGAACAGCAAATATCTCAGGACAGTTAAATAATTTCCCTATGGTTTTGGATCCTATTCTGCCTGTTTTCAAAAATCTCAACACTTAACCCCTTTCCTGCCCTGTTTCTGAAAACCATGTATATGGTACCCTCTCATTCTTAAAATTCACTCACTCTGGAGGGCCAGCGATTTAGCTCAGTGATGCCACACCTGCTTTGCAAGTGCAACGTCCTGAGTACCTGGTACCAAAAAAAAAAAATCAAAATTCATTCACTCTCAGTTGGAGTGGAGGACCCAAGAATATAAGAAAATATACACCAAACCCATCTTGGAGGGAGAAATAGCTGAAATATCTCACATGAAATTCGAATTTCTATCTACCCGTGGAGTTATCATAACATAAATTTATGCTTAGAGCATTTTACTCAAGCTAGTGTCTCACTTTTGCTTTGATAACTTTAGCTTTGGAGTCTAAAGCTAATAAAAGGAGAGCTGGAAGTCACTGGCTCACACAAACTTCTGAGAGCCACATTTCTCGGGCAGCCAAATTGCCCATGGTACCTATTTCTAAGGTGGATAAGTTTTTAATAAGACTCAAATAGCTCACAAAATTTTTTCCAACCCAGCTATATATAATATGCTCTCATTTTCAGCTTTGCTCAACTCAATATTATAACTGCTCAGTTGACATGACAGGAAGGAAGGAGATAGGTAAGGCCTTTGTCAAGAAACAGAACTTGGGTGGTCAGCAAGAACAGTGGTTGCTTCTATTTTTGGATTACTGGCATCTATACTGCCTTTTGCTGATTACTTCTGTGTCCTTTTAGTCTTTCACTCAAATGTGGTCCTGTCTGCAAGAACAGACATATGGCCCAGGCCTGACCAAAACAAACTAAAGCCAGATACTTATATAGAGTTAGGGGGAACCTAGGTTTTAGTCTACAGGCCTTGACAGTCAGAGGATGTAGATTTAGAGATCCGTGGGGCCACCGCTTAGAAAGACTTAATAAGAGCAAAGCAAGTACAAAAGAAAGCAAAATGGAGAGATAGGAAGACACACTTCTGATGATTTTTTTTAAATAAACTGGATTCTTGCCTATGATAAGGGTCCACAAATGTCTTCCTATTTATTCCTTATGACAGTTTCAGATGACTTTCAGTTACTTGCTTCTGAAAGAGATCAATTCAGCAAATTTATCTCTATTCTGAGATATTTTCCCTCCTGGGTCACTTTTACCTACTTGTAAACACTTGGCACATTGTAAGTCTACTTGTAGTATCTGAAGATCCTTAGGTCACTAAACTTCTGGAATGTTAGTTCTATTCTTCCACCTCCACCTTCACGTGAGCCAAACTACTTAGATCCTGATCTCATCTTAGGAAAGAATGAAGTCTTATAAGACAAGGAGAATAGAAATCTCTCCATGAGAGATTTGTTTCATAAATGAGGAAATGTTAATACAGTAAGTTTCTGACTTAACATACATTCAAGTTCCTGATTTAACGTACATTCACAGATAGGAACAGACCTCGCATTACAAACATTCCTAGATGCAAACAAATTGTGGAAGTAGCTCACGTGTCTGCTGGACATTGTCACGGTTGTGCTGCTGTGTGCTTTCTGTACAGTGCGACAGTGTACAGTTGTACAGTGCTCAATCAGAGCCCAGGATGTACAGAAGCAAGCAGAAAAGCAGTGGTATATTTGTGTCAAAGGTGTATAAGCCTCATTTTATTGGGCTTACCAATGAATCTGACTTTCAAACTTTCCTGAAACAGATTTGTTTGTAAGTTGGGGACTTACTGTAGTTAATAAAAATTGCTTCATATCTCATTTATGCTTCTGTGGATCTCAAAAGGATGGTATTAATATCAATTTCTATTGAGTGTGGGGAAAAGTGGACCCAGAGAAGTTAAATAGGTTGCCTAAGATCTTATACAAGCTAATCAAAACCATACAGCCTTATTTTATGTGGTAGAAAGGCAAGCTGGGTACCTGTAACCTTCTTCATGCACAAGAAACTTTAATCTAGATTTCTTATGCTTTAGTGTAGATCTCAGAGTTCTTCCCTTAATTCTGTTTCCATGGTGCACTGTGCAACTATTCTCCTTGAACGTTCTTGCATTTACTGGGGGTGGGAAGCCTTTCTCCAGACCTCAGTTTCAGATGCTGCCCACCTAACCATCTGTGGCAACAGATTTGTGTGTTATCAATTAAAGTCTAAAGGAAGTTGGCAAAACTTCCTACTCTAACAGGATGGGCTAAAGAAGTTCCTGTTAAAACAGAAATGGGTTGTGTCTGTGACAGTGGTAGTTGGTAGCTTTCCAAGAGCACTTTAACGATACCTTATGCCATGAATTGCTCAGCTCTGATTCTTTTCCAGATATTCTCCAAGGAGGCTCTTTTCCAGAATGGACCATTGTGTAACTAAACAGGTTTGCCTTTGTGGAAAGCAAAGCTGTACCCACAATTTGGAGAATCCGCCAGCATGATTTCAACTGTAGGACTTACTTGGGAAACCACTATTCTTTTCAGATCTTCAGCATCTTCATATATATAACATATTATGCCTGATTAATAGCTACAAAGACTCCTTGGCTTCAACTACACAGGAAAATTGTCCATTTGTTTAAGATGTTGCACTTGGGGACTCCAGCAATATCAAGTATACACAATGGCCTGCAACTTTAAGGTAGACCATCTCGTGTACATGCTTCGTTTTTGTGTGTGTGTGTGAAAATCCATCTTGTTGGTTTTATATAGCTAGGTGACTTCAATGTATATATAGAGAGATGTAAAATATGCATTAAGTATCTATTGTATGCTATTGATGTGGTTGGTCCTGGGAGAAGAGAGATTAATCATACATGGTTTCTACATTTATGGTAACTCCTAGTAACTAAGAATAGCTAGTCAGTAGAGAGTTAAGCCATTCTAACTATAAATAAGGGTTCTACATTGGATTATGAAGAAATATATTCCTGAATCATAAGAAATTTAGCCCAAGGTAGGGAGAATGTGGCATTCACACAGATCATATTATCTACTGTCTACCAATACGACAGCATGCTGCAAAAAGGAGATCTCTTCTGTAAAGTTTGCCAACCTCAGCATATTAACTTAGAGGCCACATAATTCTTTGTTACAAGGACCATCTTGAGTACTACAGGGATTTCAGCATCATTGCTGGCCTAGACCTACTAGATAATAGTAGTAACATTCCCTTCCCCATTGCAACAACCAAAAATATCTTCAGGCATGGCCAGCTGTCCCCTGGCTGGGAGTAGGGAGGGAAAAGAATCACCTACAGTTGAGAACCATGGAGCTAAACCAAGGTTAAGAATAGATATCTAACAGTAAAATTTGAGAAGTGTTTTCTGCTGTTGATCTATAGAAAAACTTGCTTCTCAGGATTCCCTAAAACAGAATGAGTTTTGTTCTATAAAGTTCCCAACTAATGGATAAAGATGAGGAGACCAAGGATCAGACACAATGACCTTGTAAGATCCTTGGCTGGCCCTAGAACTAGAGGCTACCCTTTACACATAAGCTGGTGTAATTCCCCCCATCCCTGTCCCTCCGGGCCCATACTGATGATTGTGCTGGACAGGCAGCCTTATTATCCAGCCTGCCCTTTATGCCAGCAGGAGGCCTGGAGGAGACTTTTTTTGAGTTCTTTTTGTTTTTGAGAAAACTTGGCAGAAAGTCTTTTTTTTTTGAGAGGAAAAAAAGTCAAATTTAAGAGCTGAAGAAAAATAATTTCTGTGCTCTTAGGTACCAGAATCCACCATTTGTTAGAACTGAGCGTCTGCTAAAGTGTGAAAAATTCTTGGAAGGCATTTTCTAAATTTTGTTATTGTTGTTTTATCAGTTCATTTCCATGATCCTTCTTATTTTCTGTATGCTGTATGTCCCAGCTGAACTAACCAACTGAAAGGTGTACCATCTTTTATTCTTCAGGTCCTGATCTGTACCTGTTGGTTGGGAAGATTGTAGCTATTTGCAGATTTCAAAATGATCATGTTAATTATTTGTTATTATAGTTAAGAATTGTAATCATGTTGCAATTATGTATTTCACCAATCTGGTTATTTCAAACTGGTCAAAAGCCTAAGAATACACTCTGATTATACTTTTTACATTAATTTCTCTCTTCAAATATGATTCATAATGGCTTCTCTAATTTTTCACCTCCATTGTCTATTCTACAGACATTCTTAGCATAGTTTTTCTGTATTAAAGAACTTGGTGCCTTGAGATAGATTTAGGGTCAAATCTCACCGTCTGTTACTTTCATCCTCATGCTCTTTGACCTTGAGCTTCAGCACAGTTTTTTTTATAAACCTACAGGCACCTCAATTTCCTCAGTAAAAAATGGTAATGAAACTAAACCACATGTTAGAGAGTTGTCACAATGATAATATAAAATAACGACTGTAAGTGGCATCAAGATTCCTAGACTTTAGTAAATGTTCAAA
This sequence comes from Heterocephalus glaber, assembly GCF_000247695.1. The sequence goes on from NW_004624773.1 coordinate 2,658,395, forward strand.
AAGTGTTAATTATTCCTCATGAACTTGAATTCCTTAAAGCATGTTGACAGAACTAATGATTATGCCTTGGACTTTTTGGAGATGGAGAAGAGAATGAGGGAGATTGGGAAGGTAAGAGAGAAAAGGCATAAAGGAAAAAAAAGTTCTGCCTCCCACACAGTATAATGTCTATTTGAAAATATTTCTTTGGTTTACAAACTCTAAGGGACACTGTCACTTTTTGCTCCATGTGACAGGTACCTCTTGAGGTGGGGCAGCCCATGAAAACCCTGGCTTTTACAGCCTTTTAGTGCAGTGGTGAATATGTGTGTGGAAAAACCTGCTGTTCACCCACTGTAGAGGGTTCCTCCATGCCAGGATTAAACTCTGGGAAAAGCTTGAAAAAAACGGTGGAGTAGAGCACTGCCTCTTAAAATTTAATATGCATATGACTCTTATAGGGATCTTGTCCAAGCGCAGATTCTGGTGGACTGGGTGTGAGGTGAGACCTGAGATTCTGGGCTTCTGACAAGCTCCTGGAATGCTGATGAGCCTGCGGTGAGAGCACCCCATGGGTATAAAGTTTCTACACTAAGAGGTTGTTTTTAGCACATTTTTCTGTAGACACTGTCCTGCTCAGGAAGAGCTTTCTTTGGCTCTTAATGAAGATCAAATCCCACACAAAAATCCCTATCCTTCTCCCAGAATTCAGAGCTCAGTGTAAAAGAAGAATTCCAGGCAATATTCTACACCCAAAGCACCTTGGATAAATTACAAGCTGTGATCAAAATATACAGTGAATGTTTAAATTTTTAAAGTTACTACATTAAAAAACAATTTGCCATTAATTGCCCTCAAAATCCTCCCCCTCTCTTTGAACATACTTATCCTATTACTTTTGCCACTTTCTGAAGCAGTTCCTGAAATCCTTTATTATGAGTGTATTTATGAGTTGTGATAAAAAATATAGTGCATGCTGTTGCCAAGTGCCACGCAATGGAAAGACAGGTGCATAAAAACATTATGGTGCATCTTCTTCTGTCTTATTCACCCACCAAATGTGCCACTGTGCGACTTTTGGCTCTTCCTCAAAGTCAGAATGATCATGAACACTAAAACATTGTGAATCAATTCAGGACACTGAGGAGCCATGATAGTATAACAAAAGAAGAGGACTTTCAGAACTTCTTCAGGAAGTGGCAAGACCCATAACTGTGTTTGAAGAAGGGGGGAATATTTGGAGAGGAAATAGTGGCAAGATGTCTCTTATTGTGTTCATTTTAAATAATTTAAACATTCACCATAGTTTCTGGTCATACCCGGTAAATTTACCATACCCTCCAAACCATAACTCCCCATTTTGGGGAATCCACATAATGCATGAATATATTGAGCTCTAAGTCCCTATTATTAAAACCAAAAATAATGGTTTACATGGTTTAATCTAGAATTTCCTGTGGATTATTTTCAATTGCCTTTACACTACATCAGACTCAGGAGTAAGACCTGGACTGGGATAGTTTTTAAAATATCTCCAACTGGGTGTGGTGGCACATATCTGTAATCCCAGTACTTGAAAGGCCCAGGCAAGAAGGATCACAGAATGTATAAAGAATTCAAGTCCAGCCTGAACTACATAACAAGACTCTGTCTCCAGAAAAATTTTCTCTCTAGGTGATTCCAGTGTGTAGTTGAAGTTAGGACTCCTAGGAATAGTGGTGTGAAATTCTTACAGAATTAGGGATAGACTGGGTAGGTGAAATAGCACATCTGATAACATATTGTTGATTATATGCACATGTTGATCTCCTGAAGGTTTAGGACTGTATTTATACAATATATTTCTTGCTTTAGCAGATTCAAGTAATTAATTTCACCTAGGAATTTGGGGACCCAAGCTGACAAATTGGATAAAAAAAGACCACAAGGACCTTTGAATATCCCTTGTATAAATCGTTCTATTTTCTGTATGTTACATTGTCTTGACATCTTAAAAACACTACCAGCTGGAGTGAGGCTACCCCACCTAGGAAAGCCAGTTCTTAGAGACAGCAAGCACTCAGCCACCCACCCCTTCCATCTGTAAACTCACAACCCTGACCCAGATCTCCTCTACCTGCCTGCACACCCAAGGGGCAGCATTCCTCTCCCTGGTTCCTCCCAGGCCAGGTGCCAAACAATGGGGGCCCACTCCTATATATTAAAGCTGTCCCAAATTATTTAAGCTAGCTGTCCTAAAACCTGCCCTGCCATTCCCAAGAAAATCCCAATAAAGTTCATGGGGCTCACTGCCCCACAACCTCCTACTCTGTCTTCTGGCTCATGGCCACCCTAGTGTTTTCCCAACTGACTCTGTGGAGCATCCTGGGCGTTTGGTCTCTAGGACCTGTGAGGACAATTGTGAGTTCTAGATCCCACTGTTGGCTGAAATAACAGTATGTAGAAAATGTATTTAATATATGTAACCCACCCAATACCATAGCTCAACCTTGTCTTCCTTAAACCTGCTCAGAATACTTAAGCTAGCTTACATCTGGGCAAAATGATTGAACACAAAGCCTATTTTATAATAAAGTATTGAATATCTCATGTAATTTAGTGAATACCTTTATCTAAAAACACTCACAACCCAGTGCCCTGCAAAGTTCCAGGAATTTCCCTTGTGATTGTGTGGTTGACTGGGAGCTGTGGCTTGCCACCCCTGCCTGCCATCATGAGAGGTTATCATAGGAAAGATCAAAATTCAAAACTAAACATATTGTTTCTAATGGATGTGTACCACTTTCACATCATTGTAAAGTTGAAAAATTGTGAACTACATAGGTCAGGGACTCTCTGTATGACAAACTGCTGTCCTGAGCCTTCATGTGTCCTTTTGTGACCACATAACTACCCGACCACCCCAAAGATAATACAAAACACCCCTCCAAACTCCTACTACAGCACACATGACCACCTGTGTCTACTCTGGTTCTGACCACAGAAACTTTTCTTGGAATACTTGAAATATTTGAAAGCGAAACATTTTCCTAGCTGTACCAGACATGACTTCTGCTCCTGTCTATTTCATCCTCTTAATCGTAGGCTTTGAGGTGAGATATTTCACTTGTCAAGGTGTTATGTTCTTTGTGCAGATTATGGTGCTATACCTGCCCTGCCTACTTCTCAAACATGCTGTGAAAATTAAATGAGTCCCTGGGCTGAGAAAAAAAATCTCACTTGGTAAAATGCTGTGTGAAACACATATAAATATTAAGACATATTTTTATTATTGTGAAAGGAAACTATCATCTCCCTTTCAGAGAATTAAGTAAGTTGTTTGGCCATCTTTGATTATATGCTGCAAAAATTTGTTTGAAACAAAGCAGAACTTTAATTCTGCCAGTATTCTTGTATTTGACCTGTACCCAGTTCCTGAGTGCTAATTGGTTCTGTGTGGAAGAGGCAGGAGAAGCTTTGTTACCTCATTTGTCTAATTAATAATACAGATCAATTTGTTTATCATTTGCCTCTCTTGTAGATTACCTGTTGTTTTCTGACTAATGAGTCTGTGCCTGAACATAGCTATATATTGTGCCTCAAATTTACCATTCCATTGATAAAAATATAATCTCAAGTGACCACTTTAAGTAACAAAGCAATCTATACCTTGAAGAAGCATTATGCGTTTAACTTCCGTCTCCTAGATCATTTTGAATGAGCTTATTCTGTTTGGCAGCTCCCTCATTAATTAATGGGCAATAAACTTTGATGTGTATACAGATCAGTTTGTCTCAGAAATTTAGCTTTACTGTTGCAATGTATTTGGAGTGTTCTGCCTTCCTAAACCTCAGTGATGGCAAATGAAATAGTATCAGACATCTCATCTGGGAAATGGTGGGCACTTGAGAAAGCTGGTTCTGGGCAAGGTCACAAATTTTCGGAAAAGGGTTTGGCCTGTATCCTTGGAGCTTCTCAGCTCCGTCTGGATTACACCCCTGTTGTGTTCAGCTTTCCTCCCAACCCCGGCAGCTTCCAAAAGCAGCCTCCTGACCCATTCTCCTCAAGCTGCCAAGGAGTCCAGATGCAGTTCTGCCCGGCCCTCCTCAGGGAAGTAGGGCAAGGGGTCTCTCTTCTTCATACAAACATCCCTTAATACAAGGGATTTTTATTTCATTATTAAGATTAAATTTATTCAAGCAAAAGATGCCTGATAAAATCTAATCTCTAGTCCTGTCTGCATCATTTTGAACTGGAATACAGAATACTGAAATGAAAAAACAAATTCTTCCAAGCAAACTAGAAGCCCATGACTTGGGACTTGTGTACATCATATGCTTTTGAAAAAATTAGTAACATTAGTTGATTCTGTCAATTTGAGGTATAGTTGCTGCTATCACCATGCCTATTACTAACTAGATTATCAGTGTTACTGTTTGCCTGGAATTAGCTAAGCACTTTCTTGCATTATCTCTTCTCATTTTCCTGATGATATTATGTGGTTAGCAATGCTTTTGCCCTCATTTTATGGTTGAAGAAATTGAGGCTTGGAGATGTTAGTAAGCATTCACTAACTGCTTACTTAGTGCCATTACTCAAAATATGTTATCTGCATTAAGTCAGTTAATCCTAACTTAATTAAACTTAACCCTGTAAGTAAGGTTTTTGTCTTGTGTAATAGATGAAGAAATTGAGGAAAAGAATCTTAAGAAACTTAGCTCAGGTTTCTAGATTTAGGCCAAAGTGTCAAAACTCAACCCAGTTTGTATGTTGTGATCTTGGATGTAATCTCACTTCTTCTTTGATGGGGCACTTGAGGTAAAAGGGTTGGAAGATGGGGCCAGAAGTGGATTTGTCTTCAATATTTTGGTCCTTTGTCTCTAGGTTGTATTCTACCTGCAAAACTGTATTTATTTCATTTGAGATGCTGCATGGGTAATGAAGGAAGGTCTCTAGTGCTGAGAGGCAAATACTGTAATCATCTGCATGACTTGATTCTTTATCCAGTAATATGAAAATTGTCAATTATGGATGAATTATGGATGCTACTGATACCTGTAATTTGCGGCTGCAGTTTTGTAAACACACGCAGCTGCCTTTAATTTTATTTTACCAGTCCTGTAATTCATTAACACACACCTGCAGTTATCTAAGATACAGAAACAAATGAAATTGACTTTCTGTTTCCACTTTTTATATTTCTTACACCTCTCTGTTTAATTACCACACCCAGAAGCTGAGAAATTCTGTTAAAAATACATGTACTCAAGTAGGAGCCTAGTGATTATCCTTTAAGAACATATTCAAATTCCTATCTCAGCCATTGATTTAAATCACTGCTTTATCAGCCAAAGCCCAGGGCAGTTTGGAAAAAGAAGAAAATTGTGGAATTGATTTTTTTGCAACTATTATGACAGCAAAGGCAAATCAGTACACAATGGATATTGGAAGTAGATGCTGCAGATTACTTTGTATCAGAACCATGAAAGGTGCTGGTGAATTCTAACTGCTTCACCATGTCCAAAGGCAAAGGTCCGTTCTAGGAAGTTACGTTTTATAAGGATATACTGGAAGAAAGTGCTTGTTTTAACCTTCGGTTTTCTTCTTTATTTTCCACCTTTAGTAGCTGACAGGTTGGGTGATATCTGATTGCTCCTCTTTTCACTGTCTGGTCTATAAAAACATGAAATGACTTGTATGCCTTTCTGCAAAAATGTATCTTCACCTTGTCAGCTTTTTAAAAGAACAGTATCTCCAGTAAAACCATCAACATAATTAAATCATAATATGGCTACTATTTTGAGCATTAACTGTATGCCCAGTATTCTATTCAACATGTTGCATCATTCATGTCATTGAGCCTTCAACACGATCTGATGAGATTGTCTTCATTTTCCTCAATTTACACACTGAGAACCAAAGTCTAAAGAAGCTAAGTGACTCAAAGACATGATGGTTCACCTAGTAAATGAGGCTTCTCTGATTTAAACCCAGGAGGGCCATCTTTCAAAGTTGTCTTTCCTATTACAGTGCCACACAGAATTTCACTTTGTATGCACATACCCTCTTCATTCTCCGTACAGTTTTCACCATTTACACCTTCCTTTGTACAGCTTTACCTGTCATACAAGCCCCAGAATAATTAGTGATACAAGCCCCTTTCCATACCTTATTCACCCCTACATTTAAGCCAAAAGTGTTCTGTATAAGGACTAAAGTTGTATTAATAAATAATGACCCAAGTGACTTTAGGCAAGATATAAATGTAAGGTAGAAGGGCTTTGCTTTTTGAATTATTTTTCTTGTGGTATTGCCCTTTCCTTTGTACATCAGAACATTGGTTGGGCTGAGGAATAGCATCTACTGCTTCATTTCCACACCAAATCTTATGTATCCTGTGTCTCATTGTTATGAGGTGTTAGGAGTTCCTAGATCCTAATGAGTAATAATTAGTTTATCTGAGAAGCTAATTTATGTAGATGAATTAGCAATAGATACCTTTCAGTAGAGCTGCACTTATACAGTAATCGTCACAGTACTGAATTATTTACAAACATTTTTCAAAGCCCACTATGATGGCATTATTACCGTCTTTTATGAACTAGGGACCTGTGGCAAACATAGATTAAGTAATTTGTCCAATGTATAGTTTTGCAAGCAGCAGAAACAGGATTGGAAATTCTTTTGTTCATCTCAATCCCAGAGTTCTGCTCCTTCTCTGGTACTCTTTATCTGCATGTCATTACACATATCTGAAACACATAGGCTGCTTGTTCAGAATACTGGTTTGTGGAATGCTCAAAAGTTTGCCTAAATCACTACCTCCAGGTGTAGGGCATAGGAATCTAATTTTGCCAGCCCTCTCAGGTATCTGTGTAATTTTTAGTCAGGTAAAAACCTATGATTTTTTGAGAAGTTCTTTAAATACAATGGTAACTACAATGGTAGTGTTTTAAAATAGTGGTGAAAGTCAGGGAGCAGTACAGTTCTAGATGGATAAAAGCAAATGGTGACTGAAAATATCACCTCCATAAATGTCTGTCCCTGAAGCTATCAGTTAACTCAGCCCCATAATATAAGATTTGGTGTTTTTAGAGAAACCCAATAGTCTGAAGCATAAAAGGTAGTTTATATACCTATGAAAAAATGCAACTGGATCCAGGTACTCAAACACAATCACCATGAATATCTTTCTTTTCTCTTTATAGTTTTGCCTCATCTCTCTTTTGTCTTGGCTTCACTCTTAAAGCAATCACTTCCACGGTGGTGATGAGGTGGTCCTCATTTACCAGCTTCAAGATTATATTCTGCTAGGTTAGATTTTAGAATGATAAGAGCAAATATTTCAACACAGTTCCCTCAGAATCCTAGAGACTTGGGCTCAGATTACTACCATAATCTCTCTGAACCTAATAGAAGCCAGAGGTATAGTGTGCTCTGGATAAACTTGGATCCTAGCCATGACCCTGGAACAGGAGGGAGAAAAGAATGGAAGATGGAATCAACTATGCACTAATGAACTGTATCAACTGAGTAAGGGATGTTTGGTTTGTAAAGGAAAGTTGGATCATAATACTGTAAGTAGAGGGAATGGATGTTGGGCAGACAAATCAATGGATTTCCTTCTCATCTGTGTACAGATAAAGTGAGTTACACCCTTTGATCATAACGCAGCTATCATTTTCCCCTAGGTGATGAGATATAGCCTAATTTTCTTAGCAAACATTTTTAAAGGGTGCCCAATCTAATGTGAGCCAGTGTCTTACCAGGTGTGTTTCTATATAGATCAATACCTAACTGTTTATAATCAGACCTAATTAGTGTTCTAATGGGTTTATTTCTCAAATGCTTCAAATCATTGAAATAAATGGTTTATGATAGGTCACAGATAATTTCAAGGGCCAGTTAGAAACTGCTGCAGTGTTGGAAAAGCAGTAAGATAGTGATCAAAATCTCAAAAGTTGGTACGATGAGAGTGAAGAAAATGGGATTTTGTTGGGAAAGCTGGAAGATATGGATAGAGATGAAATTGTTATTGAGGTGGAATTTGAGAAACTCTGTTCTACACTGAAGGGCTTTGGAATTGAGCTCTCCAAGCCTGCTTTATTTTATTTGTTCATGTTTTATTTATTTCACACCTCCACATATTAGCATCACTTATATTTGCAGAGAGAACTTTATGGGGTGGCTAATATTCACATGTCACTCTGATGAATCTATGGTATTCTCATGGATAAGAAACAGCCACTCCAACCTTGACATTTTCCTTGAGTGAGAGAATACTGTCATGTGACTCCCTGAATTATTCATCAAAACAACCCATATGAGAAATACTTGCCTTTGTAATTATTATTGCCTACATGTTTCCTGAATTGTTACATGGAAAATAAAATTTTTTGCATTAATAAGGCTATGCACAAATTTAGATATGAGTCCATTACATTTTTTATTCCCATTAAGTCCTGTAAATCCATTTTATAGAATCTACCTTTTAGAGCTGTTGACAAATTCTACATCATGGATTGGATAAATAAGTGTAATTAATGCCAGTGATCTAATAAACAGCATCCAATTTTTAGTGATTTAATATCACACAAATTTATTTCTTAATCTTATCCTAGTCTTGTTGCATATTTAGCTAGTGACTCTTTATGTGGCATTCAGGATCCTGGATACTCTTATCCTTTTGTGCCAGTATTCTCTAAGACATCTTTAGTTTCCCCTTCTGCATCCTCTGTGTTCAGTCAGCAAGGGAGCAAAGAGAAAGAGTATGACAGATCATCCAAAGGGTTTTAGAGGCCTGAGAGTTGGGCACACACTTCTGCCCATATTCCACAAGCTAGTTCTGAAACATCCCATGCTTATTGCAAGAAAGACTTGTAATGGTAATCTTTGAGTACTCAAGAGAAGGAAATGGGTTCTGTGAACAGCCAACTCCTGCTACAATCATTACTGGGGATTCCTTACTGGAGTCATTATTGAGATTTGATTACTTCTGTGGAATGAAGATAAGCAGAAAATATCAAGGGAAAAATACAAACCAGAATTTCAATAAATTATTCCATAAGTAAAAGTTGGCATATATGAATTCCATGGGTTACTTGTGTCAAACTCCTGCCTTATTGCAATTAATCATCAAACCAATCCTGTGAGGTAGGAACACTTCTCCATTTTATGGTGTAGAAACTGAGATGTAAAGAAGTTACATTAGTAGTCATTAGACATAACCACATTTGGTGAAATCCATGATGAAAACACATGTAAAGCAGACTCAAAATCCTAGTTTGTTAGTAACCACATCACAATGAACTACCTGGTCAGTAGTAGGGTGGCTGTTACCACGCAAGGATCTCAGTAGAAAATTCAGCAGTCTTTTGACCTGTGTGAAGATTAGCAGAGAGTGATGGTTAGCAGAAGAGTTATCAAACAGTTGCTTTGTGCCAGGCACAGTGTCGATCGGCATGTACATTCTGTCTTTCTTTTTCCAACATTCACATGATCCCTATTTTACAGACAAGGAAATGGAAGACAAGAGAAGTTAATACTTGCCTAATCATTTAACATCAGAACTAGAACTCAAACCCAAATCTGTGACCCGATAGTATACTCCATTCCACTCTCCTGTGCATTACAGAATACCTGTCACAGTGTGGCCCACAGGGAAAGTTATCTTCCCTTATATTCTAAGGGAGGAACAGCTATCCCATTATCAGGCTTGGGCCACAAATGAAAAGTTGACAAGTCATTTCATTGATAACAGGAGGATGAAAATAGTTGGACATGAACAAGAAATGAAGACTGAAAATGATCCAAGCCTGAACAAAATACTTACACAAAATATATTCATAACTTTCTTGTATTTTGAAATCTTCTATTATAAACCAGTTTCATGATGTAATTTCAGGGTATTTAAGTTGAACACCTTAAAGTTATATAATTAATAGCATTAACCTGTGGTTACAATTACTAATTGATCCAAGCCTGCAGGTGTAACACCTGGTAGCAGTCAGGAACACAACAGCTACCACAGGCAGGTGGTAGCATTAATTTGGTTATTACTTTCTCTCCTCCCCCTCCTTTAAGAACCAGGTGGTCAAAACCTCAGGGTCAAGCGGGCTGCATTTGGCCCAAGGGTACCGTTTCTGACGCTGGAGTTCTTTCGAAGAGACTAAAAGCAATGGCAGAATAGACTGATATATGAGATAGGGCAAATTCAGCACCAAATTGGGTACACCAAGGCAGAATTCAGGAGGAAGATCTGTGACTCTGAGGTCAGATCCAGAGAACAACAGAGACTCTGAGGCCAGGGATCACTGCATCTCTGCACTTTTGACTGTCAGGCTGCTACCAAGGTCTCTGGAAGCAAGAAGGGAAGCAGATCCAAAGCTAGGCATGTGAACTGAAGTTACAGTCAGTGTGGCTTGGTGGTCATAAGCATCAGCTTTGAAATCAGCTAGACATTGTTCTTTACTTGGTTGTTTGCCTCTCCCCAGATTTGACCCTTCTTTAGGGTGATGCTTTCCTTAAATTGAATGACTTTGCCAGGCCCCAGCATCCTCATCTGCAAAACAGAAATGGATAATATGGCTATTGTGCCCCTGAATGAAAAAGTATGTCAGCATTGCTTCGCATAATATCTGTTGAACCACTAAGTCACCCATTAATATGGTCCTGTTTCACCTGTATTGTATGCAAAAGAGGAATCAAACCAGTGACATACATTTGAGCTATAACAAGGGATAGTGAATAGGACTTTAAAATGTTAAACATCATCACCATCTTCATCTTTGTAGTCTTGTACTACCTTTGACTTATATCACCCTTAACTTTAAATAGTTATTAATATCCCCATTTTGTATATGAAAAATTGAGCCATAGAGAGGTCATGTTACTTCCCTGCACTTTGTATCATCTATTTTTAGTTAGCAAATGAAGAAGATGGGTTAGAATCAGATATCCTAATTCCTTCAACAACCATAAGCTTTGGTGCCTTTATAAACCCTGGGAAAATAGTTCTCAAGTTCTTTTCGGCAATTTTCACAAAACTTTGTGTGTCCTGGGGCTTCCTTGTCTACCCCTTTCATTTTAATTCAGCTGACATCGTGAACAGTCAGCATGGAGTGGAAGCACTTTGATGGATACTGTATTCAGAAAAGATCTGGGAAAATTATTACTTGTTATATTTATTTTTGGGGCTTTTCACTATTTTTGTTTACTGCTTTTGTGCTTTAAAACATGTTCTTGCACCCCCTGTAGAAATCCAAGCTCAGGTCCATGATGAGTGGCAGATAGGAGACTTTTATAGGTTTATGATCTTAAATCAGGAGGTAGACTACTGCCAGGATATATAAAAAAATCACTGCAATAAAGGCAATCACAGTTGTATCAATAACTTCTGATAAGTTAGCCATTTCTTTATTGGAAACTAATTCTCTAACTACTATAGAACAGAGGAGAAGAAAAAACTTGCTTGGAACCTACACAAGCAGACAAGAAAAATACAGCTTGTTTATTTTTAAATAGTTTTCAGTCTTTTTGGAGCTGTCTTCTGATCAATAGAAATGACTAAGAAATCCTATGGTCTCATCTCCCAGGTTTTATGTTTCCCATTTATTTAACCAAGATAATAAAAACTCACCTGTGGTCTCTTTAGTCATTTGCAAATAGGGTTGGCATCCTTCAGTTTATCGACAAA
>NW_004624773.1:2679745-2696215 GCF_000247695.1 Heterocephalus glaber
TTAATTTCTGTAAACTTAAGAGGTAGAGAACAAATAAAGCTTTATTAACTTAAATAAAAGTAGCTTTTCTTTCAAGGGCACAGCAATTTATTTTTCTTTTTGTGTGATCTTCTGAAGGGCTGTTCTTTGGGTATTGATCAGCCTTTTCCAATATATTAGTTGGATTTTAACTAAGTATTGCTGAATTTCGAAAAGTCACAGGATAACTCCACCTGAATACAGTGGGCAACCCCCTGGTCTGGGATCAGTCAACATTATTTCCATATAAACTGTGAGATGGCCTTGCTCTATAATCTTGGCTATACTTGCTGTATTTCATTCCATGCTTCTGACCATATATAGGCATTAAGCTGGTTTTAATGTCTGATAAAAAGTCTGATTGTGTTCACTATTCTAGAAAAGCATGCTAAAGGTGGAGTCAACCCTTTATCTAAGGCTTAAACCTTTCCTTTCATTGACATTACCAAACCAGAGGCAGGTGTCTCTTCTCTGTGTTCCCAGAGTTCTTTCACCTCTTTTCTATCATTGCATAATTCACTCTGGACTGAAAGTTCTAGCTGTGTTCACTTGTGTCCCCTTCAAAATGGTGGGATTTTTGAAGGTAAGAACTGAATCTTTATCATGAGGGCATCACAAGTACTTGGCTGATTACATTTCTTAAGGGTGAGCTAATTGAAGAGATGAGGTTTGGCTAATAAACTGGATGATCCAGTGGAAGATTGGAAAGGCTTATGTAAGCTGGTCAGAGTCTACCAGGAAGTTGTTCTAAACTTTTTTTGAGAAGTTAGGCAAAAGAAAGACTCTCAGGTAGACTTACACAGTTTAAACTCTTTGGTCTGGTCTATAAACTGTGTAATCTCTTTTAAATCTCCTGATTTTCAACTCCCTATCTTCCCCTTTCTTCAGAAATGTCCTTTGTGCTGACCACTGGAAAAATTCTTTAGCTAAACGTTCTTTAAAAAATTTTTTTAACAGATACACTAATCTCAGGAAAGATGTAGCACAGCTCTGACATCATTAAAATAGCATCCCATTGCCATTCTGCAATTCACTGCTGAGCCAGCACCTCTATTACAATCTCTACTTCCAGGGTGTTTAATTTGGCCATAAACATTCACTTGGGGTAGAAAATTGACACAGGAGGTCTTGCTTCTGAATGGTACTTTTTCAAACAGAATCTCTAGGTACACTATTTAATGTATGTGAGTTATTGTGGAATTTACAAATACTGAAGGAAAATTCTGAAAAAGGCCTCTAAGACATTGTAATTTATGCTATCACCTGGAGTGCTGACACTTCCAAGATGAAGTGTTAGATTTGGGGCAGATTTTAAATGGAGAGTTCCTTTCCCTTTTGGGTAATTTCCATGGGTGTATTATGTACAATGTTCCTATTTTTTGTAAACTCAACGTATTTTCCTTTTTTGCAGAATCTCTTCTTTGTTGCTACATTCTCTCTCTCCATTTCATCTGTCTTTGCTCTTACCCAGTTTTTCACATCATCTACTACATTCATTCTCTTTGCTACCTATCTACAAACTATGTGCACATGAAGTGGCTATGTGGGAAAATTTAGTATCTAGTGTTCAGAATTAGCTCAGATTTTCACATATGATTACTCACTTTCTGGATTATTTGCAAAGTATTTTTTCACACAATTCTGCTTTTCCCACCCATCTGGATGATGACCGTATCAATTATTTTCCTCACTGTAGCACATACTTGGGGACTGTGTAAACTCTTTTGAATGTCCTCCGAGGCATGTCATTTTAGGAATGTATTTTTCTCAAAAAACTCCATAAATATGTTTAAAGTTAATCATTTAAATGCTTCTGTATACCACTACTTATTTGAGCCCACTTACTTTTATATTATAAATGAACAAAGAGTGCCTATTATATGTCAACTCTTTGCACTATTGTTCAAGAGAATAAAGGTCAGGCTGAAGTGCAGCAGGCCACAGAGAATGTGAAAATGGATGATAACCCAGATGTCTGTGTCATTTTGTGCATAGAGAACCACAATTGTTGCAACTGAAGAATCTCACCTTCTACCTGATGAGTGACAGTAGACACAACACCTCTAAGAATAAAAATATTGATAAATTTGTAACACTTCCTATGGCATAAGGTGGGAACCTCTAGAGCCTTTTCTGTTACCAGAAAAAATTGCCAATCAATAGCAGCAAAGCCCCATACACATAGATTCTTTCCCTTTTCAGTTCTATATAAAGTACTATAATGAGAGAAAAACTTCTTAGGGTAGCACTTTGATTATGAGATCTCTTGGGATGAGTATTTGTCTAGCTTGGCCACCCAGCTTCTGAATATAAAGCACACAGACATAGCTAGAGTAATAAGCTTAGATAGTTTTATTCACTTGTGAGCATCTGCTCCAGACCAGGTATTTTGCTCTGCTCTGTAGATGCAAAAGGTAAAAAGGAAATGACCTCTAATGGGCTGGGGATTTAGCTCAGTGGTTCTGCCACCTGCCTCGCAAGTGGAAGGACCTGAGTTCAATCCCTGGTACCAAAATAAAAAACAATTTTAAAAAGACCTCTACCTGAAAATTGCAAGAAATCTGTTACACAAAACATAACTGAACAGCATTCTATAGTAAAATTTAGTATTAATATGAAGGCCTATTTACTCAACAAATACTGATTAATTAAATACTCTCCAGGATGTCAGAATATATCTATGGATTACACACAAGACCCTGCCCTCTTGTCTCCAGGAAAGGTAGGCAATCTATGAATAATTAAGCTTAGAAGGCCATCGACTTTATGTTGCTTACTGCTTTATTCCCAGGGTCCAGTACAGTACTTGGAACAATACAGTACCTGTAGTCAGTAAATATTTGGGAACTTGAATTAAAATAATTATGTAAAACAAGTAGTGCAAGAGGGAAAATATTTGTGTGGCATACGGGCTCATGGAGAACTGAAGAGGGAATTATTCACTCTCACTGTAGGATCTAGCGAACTCATCCACCCTGACATTGAACTGTATAGGAAAGTGAAAAGTGGTGTGAGGGGAAGTAGCAATGCCAGATGGAACAGGGCAATTTATAAGCAAAGGCATAAGGACAATAGTACATTCCATATACTGAATTAATGTGGCCAGAACTCGGAGACTGGACTGGTGAGTTGGAACTTGAATTATGAAGGTTTAATTTGCCAGGACCAAGGCTCTGCTATCCTATGGACATGAGGGACACCTATGGTTTTTAAATATGGCAGATTTTCAGCCCATTATTAAGCTCCTCCTTTCTCAATTCCCTTTCCGCACCATAGAGGTTGGTGCCTCCTGTTAGAGTGCTTCTTTCCCCTTTCTTGTCAGCCAGCCAAACTGTCATTGATCAGCTTGTCATCCATTTGAGTTTTGTTTTTTTTTTCAGGCTACAATTTTCCCTTACAATGACCAGAATTAAGCAGTGTCCTCTTATTTAGATGGTAATAGTTTGCCATTTTGAGCCCACTAATAAGGTAAAGCCACCTTTCTAGAGCAGCCAAAAGGGAGGTGTCACATAGCAAATGAGAGGCCTGCAGCACATTCAGTTCCTAAAGGAAGCCAGCAAAGTGTGACATTCTACATTAAAAATTAACAGTGTGTAAGACCCAGCAAAGCCTGCCTTTCTGCTCCCTTGTGAAGCCTATAATGGGAGAAGCACCCGTCCCTGGTGGATAAAAAGGGAACATTTTCCTTTAGAGGTGCCAATTTAATCATCAGAGGAAAGTTCTGGGAAGCAAATGGAGGGCAGAGCTCTCAGGAAGAGGCTGGAGGTTTAATTGCCTGTTTATGAGTCCTGAAATCCCCTTATAGGCAAGTAAGGGCCAGAGGAAGCTCATCACCCTGCAGCCTTACAGAGCGACATGCAGTGAACATCTTCAGATGGATAAAAATCAAGGATATGGATTGGCCACCACTGGCAGATGCCTCTGCTGTAGGAATATCCTGAATATTGGTTTTGGAGCTTTAAGGTTTATACATCTTTTGCAAATGCTGCTTCTTTTCCACTTCAGCACTATCCAAGAAAAGACAAGAATTTTCACCCTGTTGACAGGAATCCCAGGGAGATACAGTGAATTTCCCAAGGTCATAAGTCTGGTCAGTGCTGTGGCTGGGACATGCACTCAGGACACCCAAGTCAAACACTGGACGTTCCCTTTATGCTCTGGAAGCATAAATCCGATGTAGTCACACAGTCTTAGTCTACTCCTCAAAGCTTTGTCTTAGATAACAGCTTCAGAATCACCCCACAGGAGTTAAAATGCAGATTTGGGGGCTCACTCAGTTGACCACTCTTAACCATAAAGGTCAAGCATTAATTTATATTTTTAACAGAAGCACTGGAGAACTCTTTCTCATACAAAAATTTGAGAACCACTATACCAAAGAACATCTATTTCAGGGTGAAATATTTAATAAAATTTTCAGATCTCTACAAGCTTACATATTACACAGTTTCTCTTACATGAGAAACCCAAAATAAAAATAAAGAGCAAAATAAAAGATAGAGAATAGGATATAGGGAGATAGACCTTTTTCAAATGGGAAGGTGATCAAGAGATGAAGGGAGGGGAACAGGAGAGAGGAAGGAGATAAAAAATAATTAAAATGCCTTATGTACATGTACCAACTCCCCACAAGGAATATAACCATTATGTACCATGAAGAATGAAAACTGAAGAAAAGAAAAGTCATGTAAACATATCTTAAGAAGATGCAAAGAAAAAATATCTCAAGGTCACTTTCAATGTCATTGGCCTGTGTTGTGTTCTCTGTATTTTTATCTTTGTTTAGGAAATGTTTTATTTTTTATTATATACATTATGTATATTATATATATTTATGTAGGTGGATAGACATAGATATGAATGTATATATCTCCTCCAGCTTTCAAAGCAAGCAGTTGAGAGCTATACAACTTTACTTTTTCAAAAACAGTTATAATTTAGATGTCAGTTGGTCATACAACAATATGTGGTTAATCTCCATGTCTGTCTAGGAAAGGTGAAATTTAGCAATCATAAGCTTTTCCTTAGATTCTGATAGAAGTTTGAAACTGTTATCAATAAATTTTAATATCAATGATTTACATAAAAATTAAATTGATCATTTTAAGATTGTCTTGCCTATAGGAGTTTGCAAGTTTTTTTACATACTCTCTCTTCAAGGGATCTAAATCCTTTTTTTATCTTATAAATCTAATAAACATATTTTCCTTTACATCTGAAAAGGAACTAATTCAGAATTTAAAAAATAGACAATTGTTTTCTGATTTCTCAATCATATTTGAGAGTCCTTCTCTATCTAAACTCCTGTTCTGGAAGCTGGATGCAATTCCAGAATTTTCAAAGCATATCATCTTTCTTTCATTTTTGATACATCAGTTATCTGCAGTAGTATTGTTATTGGAATTCAGTAACATTCCTTTCTGATGGCCATGTTTATAAATCCGTATAGCCTGAACAGTTTCAGGCAAAATAGATACTGTAGTAGTTAGCCTCCAAGATATTCTCAAATGATTCATGCTTCCATGAATTTGTTACTTTTTCACCCTGAAATAAGGCTGGCCTTGTAGGACCAATAAACTATACCAAATGTGACAACGTGCAACTTTCAAACTTTGCTCATAAAAGACACTGGAGTTTTTTTCCTTATTTTGTTTTGGATCACTCATTCTGAAAGATGCCAGTTGCCATGTCACGATGACACTCTACCAACCCTCTTTATAGCACCCATTTGTAGAATAGTTGGGCTCCTGATACAAAGTCAGCACCAAGCTTCCAGCTTTGTCACCTTGGAAGAGGATCTTCCAGACCCAGTCAATATCTAACTGCAAAATGAGGGAATCTGAGCTGAAGTCTTCCAATGAAACTGCTTCAATTTCTTTTCTCACAGAAACCATGCAATAGCTGCTTGACCACATTATCCTAATTCAGTCTCAATTCCCCCTGCACTCCCCCCACCTCAGGCTGCATATTGAACCCAGGGCCCTTGCACTGAGCTACAACACCTCTTTGTTTATTTTTTGTTTTTTTGAGACATGGTCTTATTAAGTCACTAAGTTGCCCAGGCTGGTCTAGAATTTGTGATCCTCCTGCCTCAGCCTCTCAGAATGCTGAGATTACCAACATGTACCACCATGCCTGGCTACTAAGTACCTCTTTGGTAGAGAGGTTTTTATGGCAAATAAATAATAATCATTGTTTTAAACTAATGAGTCTGGGGCATTGGGGTATTTGGCACTGAATAACAAGAACATATTGTGCATCCCTAATTCAAAATCCAAAATGTTATACAATTTGAAACATTTTTGAGCATTAATGTGATGCTATAAATGTAATTCCACTTGATCTCTGTGACCAGCTGCAGTCAAAATTCAGGTGCACTAAAAATATTGTATAAAATTATACTATGGTATAAAATTACCTTTAGGCTATGTATAAAGGTATTTGTGAAACATAAATGAAGTTCAATATTTAGAGCTGGGGTCCATCACTCAAATATTTATTCAAAGAAATGCAATATTAACAAACCTCAAAAAATTAAATACTTCTGGTCCCAAGCATTTCAAATATGCCATATGTCCCATATAGAATATTTCTATCAAAGGTAGAATTCTGACAAATGAAAGATTCAAATTATTTGCATGCCAAACTCCATGACAGACATGAGTCTGTATCTCACTCCATTGGTCTTTTTAGATGAGTTAATTTATAAATAGGTTTTAGGAGAGCAATTATGGTACAGAGGTAGAAAAAGGCAACTTCCATGTGTGGCAAATACGTCAAAGATCAAAGGCTGGCTGCCTTCATTGGACAGATGGGTGGAAGGCTTGATGTGCTGATAATGACAAAGAATGCCAGTTACAAATGAAAAGGTAGAGTGCTACCAAGGTTAAGAAAGAACTTTTTTTGGAAGCCCTTCCAGGGTAGTGGAGGAAGGACCCCCAAAACCTGGTTTTCTGTAAAAGCCAAGAGTCTTGCGAAATTCTCAACATTAACTTTTATAAAGCCCTGGAAATTAAAGACATAACAATCTGTGAAGCATTTATTCAGGAAAAGTAATTTAATATCAATAAGAAGAGCAGGATTTATGTCATTTTAACTTGCCTCATTTGTACTATCCTTTTCCCAGGTCTACAGTAACTGTTGAAACTAGTACCCTGCAGCCATGGTAGATGTGAAAACCAGTGGTACAGCAGCTATCAGAGGGACAGAAAGAGTATGAGGGCTTCCTAAAAGTCCCATCCCCAGAGAAGTTTCCCTGAACTGCTTGGTCAGTACCTCCCTGCCCCATTTTCAGGGCTTGTTTTATATGATGTGACTTAGATCTTTCTGTGCAAACAGCCATATCCCCGGGCTAATGCAGTTGTTTAGCATTACAGCTCTCTAAGGCAGTGATACAGATGAGATAAACAAGAAAAGGGACGACCAAAAATCTTCAAAGGAAAAAGTGGGCCACTGAGCAGAAATGCTCGAAAGTGTTTCTGGGAACTTAGAAAATAACATATTTGTGCAGGGCTGTGCTCATGCCCAGAGATAAACTGAGAAGGCCCAGAGTTTTAACCTCTGGCTAATGAGGCTGAGCACAAAGCAAAAAGTGAAGACTAAGTCAAAGTCTTAATCTTACACTACCAGAACACTGAGGAGTTGCCAGTAAACACCTGCCCCTTAGCAAAGTCTGAGCAACTGATTGGTTCAAGTCATTTAAGGAAACTGTCGTCCAATCAATAGTTGACCTCCAAGCTAATCAAGCAGAGACCTCCATGGATATAATCACCCCCCCCAAACACACACAGCAACACACACACTAATGCAGATGTTACAAATTCACTCAGGACACTCATTAAACCAACAAACAGTAACAAAAAGGAGCAGCAACAGCAAATACTATGCAAGTGTGTAGAAAGAATAATGCCTCTTATTTTTCATGTCTTAATCCCATATCTTTTTTTATTTTGTGAAAAAATAAAATGATAAGTGAATAATAATAGCTAATACACTGTGTATCATTATCTTCAAAGTAGTTACCCAGAGTACAAGACATAGACCAAAAAGACTAAAGAAACAGATAATATCACAAAACTTTCTTTTCAATGAACTAAGTTAAACTAGTAGTATAAGTGAAACAAATTAGCATAATATATCAAAATATTTTTGAAACAATGGAATAGGTAATTGAAGAATTTGAACTTTCCTCTACTTCCTATTTATCCTCTTTGCATTTTCCTCTCCATATATACTTTTTCATGTAAGTAAGACCATGAAATATGTAACCTTGTGTATCTAACTTATTTTACTTAATTTTATGTTCTCAAGTTGCATCCATTTACCTATGAATACTTTGAGTTTATCTTTCTTCATGACAGTATAGTACTCGATTGTGTGTAAATACCATATTTTCCTTATCTATTTTATTTGTTAATGGACATATACACTATTTCTGAGATGTAGCTATTATAAATTGTGCTTCTATACTGGGCCTGGGATTTAGCTTAGCGGTTTTGCCGCCTGGTGCGCAAGCACAAAGACCTGAGTTCGATCCCCGGTACGAAAAACAACCTGTGCTTCTATAAACATGGGTAGGCATGTGTCCCTGAAATATGATGATTTTTAACTCTTTTGGAAAGATATCTAGAAGGCAGATAGCTGGATCAAATGAAATTTCTATTTTTAGTTTTTGGAGGAATCTCCACACTGATTTCCATAGTGGCTGTAATAGTTTACATTCTCACTAACAATATAGAAGAGTTTCTTTTTTCTCCACATCCTCACCAGCATTTGCTATTATTAGATTTTTTGAAGCTAGCTATTCTTCCTGGGGTAAAATGGTATCTTAATGTAGTTTGGATTTGCATTTCCCTGATGGCCAGGGATGATGAACATTTTTTCATGTATTTATTGATCATTTGTACTTCTTCTTCTGAGAAGTGTTTATTCATTTTGGTTGCCCATTTTTGATTGGGTCTTTTATTTGGGGGAATCTAAAGAGATCTGGAGCTGCTATATTATTATATGGAAAAACAGACCTTAAACAAACATTGTTACTAGGAACAAAGAAGGGCCCTATGCCAAAACACACTTGTGGGGGACTTGGCCAAGAGTGAGTGGTTAAACTGTAGGGCAAAAGCACACAGGCTCTGTGAGAAGTGAATGATTAAACAGCAAAAAGTTCAGATTAGTGAAGCATGTCTGGCTGTTGTCCTTCCTCTTTACCCAAGAAAAAATGCCTAGCCTTGAGATAGCTCCTTGTCCAAACTGCCTTTCTTCTGCTCTTTTTACTTACACATATTCTAAATAAAAGCCAGAGAATTCTTGCCTTGGGCTTCTCCTGAGAGTCTCCCTAATGCTGGGTGCTCCTGGTTGAGCTAGCCCCTCTGGGCCCTCCCACTGACAGCACCAAGTCTTATCTCCAAGCAATCATCCACTCTCTATGACACCATGGTCACACACTGTCATGATAAGTGTAGCTTGGTAGTTAGTATCAAATTGGGAGACCTTCCAAACATGTTTTTTTCCAAGATTATTTTAGTTATTCTGCTCCCTTGCACATCCATGTGAATTTTAGGATGTTTTTCAATTTTAATGATTTGTAAGATCAGTTGCATTGAATCTACAGGTCAATTTGGAGAGTATTACTATCCTAATGAGCCATTTGATCAAGAACACATGATGCTTTTCAATTTATTTAATTGTTTAATGTCTCTTACATTATATGCCATTAGAAACATAGAAAGTTGTATTAAGTATAATAATCTGAATTCAGGGGCCAGAACAAAGCTACAAAATCATAGCTCAGGTATTTACATTGAGAAAAGTTGCTTCAACTAAAAATCTCAATGACAACACCCAGTCATCAATTAGGACAGTATAGTGTCAAGATACAGTGCTGCTGGGCATTAAGAAGAATCCAGCTGGAATTCTAGCTACAGTTCTGAATGGCAAATATATGTGTCATTTCATTCTCTAGGGTAAAATGTGGGGATTCAATTAGTCCAGGAATTTGCTCCAGAATATCATTTTTGGGATTTGTAAAGGGTAGAAAATGATGGGGAAAATATAAGAGGTCAAGAAAGCAGAACCACCTCAACCAGAATAAATCTAATTTTATCTATTTTACATAGCATACAATGTTTTCCGGAATGATTTCTGAAGTATCTTTCAGCTGTATCCCTCTAAAGTCCCTTTTATTTAAATCCAATCCTTTATGACTTTTAAATGTTTACCTTGAAGCTTCTCCATTACCCCCTTTCTCAACACAATTGCATCGTTCTTCAGAGGTAAAATATAAACTACATTATTGTGAACTTTAAGTGGATAGAATTCCAGTTAGAGTGTGTGTTGCTATATCACTGCCATTTCACCTGATATAATGTTAAAGTTGTGAATCACACAAGTCATTCAAAAACCACTTTGCAGTTTACACCCAGAAATATATGTGTTTTCCAATAAGTTCAAGATGTAATTCATCCAATAAATATGACAGGATATATTCATTTCTATATTGCGCTTATGTGGCCTCTTCTTATTTTTGGTGGTTGATTTTTGAACCTTGGGACATTTAAATACAGCTACATCTTTTGAGAAAATCTACTATGCTTATTAAAAGCAGTGTCTTACGCTTATTGCTTTTTGGATATCTTTGGTTTGTTTTCAGAGTATAAATTAAGAGCTCTCTTCATAGAATGTAGCCTAATATTCCATATGTGATATTTTTCTCATCCTGAGCTCAAAGACTGTAGCTCTTAAGCCAATCCTCACTCCATCTTTCAAAGTTCCTCAAACTTTTCTTAAAGGTAAAGAATATCCTTATGCTGCAAAAAAACACTGTCTTAGTCCAGAGGTGGTGATCCTATGGCACCTGTGCTGCATCAGGCTGTTCGGTATCACTGAAAGATCTGAAAGGTTCTCCATAACCATATACCTTTTGTGTTGCTGTAACAAAATACCACCAACTGAGTAATTTATAGAGACCAGAGATTGATTTCCTCACAGTTCTGGAGGCTGAGAAGCCCAAGATCAATGTGCCAGGCCTTGACCTGGTGAAGGCCTTCTTGCTACATTTTGCAGTTGCAGAAAGGGTGGATGTCTTGTGATTTAGATCTAGATTCCCCACCCCAAAAGCCTCATGCATTCATAGATGGGGCTTTAGGAGGTGAGTATACAGCTAATATGATGTTAGGAGGTGGAGCCTGATTCTAAGTGGCCTGGAGCAGTATGTATTGGTCTCCCTTGTGCCTCTTCTCTCTGCTTACTTTATGAGGTAAGCAGCTATTCTCCTGCCATGACCCTGTGCCATGCCATTCTGCCTTGGAGCCTGCCAACTGAGGACTGAAATAATCTTCTCCTCCTTTAAGTTGTGAGGGTCTGGTGTTTTGTCCTAGCAATAAAAAAAGTGACTAAGTCAGGGGCAACTCATCCCTTCATTAGAGAAGCCCTCTCATGTGGTGGGTTTAATTCTTTTAGGAAGGGAGCACTCTCATGACCCAAATACCTCTCATTAGGCCCCAGTGCCCAACACAGCTGAACTGGGCATCAAGGTTTCAGGACATGCACTTTGGAGAACTCAAGTCATAGCAAACATACTCAGTCATTTTATATTATTTGAAAGAAAATAAAGAGAACCATAAAGACACCATATGGAAAACTGTCTTCTTTTATCTTTAGTAGATTTTAAATATATAAGGGAAATATATAAGGGGTTCATGCATTTATATATAAGGATTATTTGAAAACTTCGAACACTCACACAACTTGGCAAAAGCTAAGGTTTATCTTCCTCACAGAGTTCATTTAGAGAATGGAGCTATAAACTACAAGCATTTGCACTCTTGCTTGCTTTTTGTCTTCTGGAACTGACTGATGTTTTTCAGGGTCCTGCTCCTCAGCTAACAACATAGTGTGTCATATTGGTTGTCTGCCTTTCTTCATACTGCTTTAGAACCACTCCCTTCATTTGTAAAGTCATAAATTTCCAGAAGTTTTGTGGGTTTTAAAACAACACTAGGACCACCACTGACAGAATACATAGATAACAAAATTGTAGGACATTTAATTTTTAAAATAGCATATCTCCAACTTTCAAAAAGATACATATTTCTCTGTGAATCTGTCACTCAGTATATTTTCAAAGTAGTTTTTTCTGAATGCTATAAAAACAGTATAAGGGTAACCAAAACCTCACATATATAAATGTATCACAAACATATTACATAATATATACATAAAAATTACTGTACAATCATCTTGGGGAATTGATATCTTTGCCCTTCCCTCACGCCCATCTTACAGAAATTCCTGTACAAATGATAATATGAACAAGGAGCTTGTGAAAAATTCAGAAAGGCTCCACTCCAGATCAATAGAATGAAATTGAACTTTAACTGGATTGTGCTTCTCAAGCACATCACGTTGAAGTACTAGTTTTCATGGAACTTAAAAATGGTAGTTGGTATTTTTGTTTGAAGCTGAATTGTTGTCTATGGCAATAGAGGAAACAGTATAAATATAAGAAGAATTTACAGTTCATTTAGTCTCCCTTTTAAACTTGATGCATTTTTAAAATTGGGCATGTTTGCATTATTTGAAACATTTTCTATAATGACAAGTGTTATTTCATTTTGATATCATAGTCATTAGAATTTACGTAATTTATATTTGCATGCATGTTCATATATAATTACTTCTCCATTCCAAAAATATCCCACTAAACACTGACCAATGCATTTGTATATTTACACAATGATCCTTCTGGGATATCCAGGTCACATAAAATAGCAAAGAGTTCATTAGGACGATGTAACCAGCATAGCTATAATTAAGGCTGCATCAGCAATTTCGGGGTTTATAACTCTGCTGTAAAGTTGTACTCTGGGATGAAACTCAGCACAAAATCTCAACCTGGGAGTAAATTGTTTGCCAGATCTGAGAGGAATGGGGGGGGGAATTGATTTGGCTGTTTATGAATCGTTATACTGCTCATCTGATTCTTGGTGGCATTTGAATTAAGATGTTTTATGGACTGATAATCATCAAGATCTGGCATTTTCACCAGTGTCTTCAAAGACCCTACTCAAACTGTAAATATTACAGTAACTCAGATGGTGCCCCTTTATATATTACATGAAGGGGGACAAATGTGCACAGGGATTCAATTAAAATGGAAAAAGAGTCATTCTAATTAGGCAGAAATGGTAATATTTCATCAGTGTAGGATGTAGCAAATTCCTTAGTTGCCTGTATATTTCTGTCAAGTAGACATCAAGGCACATGACTCAAAATGTTCTGGGATATTTAGTTTGTAAATCAACATCAATTCTCAGAAAGCTCTAGATCCAGCTCTTTTAGAAAACTTCTATTCACATTTGACTTCTCTTAGATGTAGCCACAGGGCTAGCTACTACGGAGTGGACCCAACTGAAAATATTCTAGGATTCCATAATTCTTCAGATCCTTTGATCTCACTTTGCTCTTTTGCACAGACTTGCCGTCTTGAGGTTTCTGGCTGCAGTAATCAAGAGTGAACTCTTATTAAATCAATTTGTGATTAGATACATTGTCTCTTGGGTGCAAGTTCAAATGTGATTTTAGGCAGTTATCTAAAATGTTGTCCCAATCTAAATAATTAGAAACTCTTGATTTTCAACAAGGTATTTACTACTTATATGTATGTAATATATAATTACACACTGGGACTCTTGAACAAGACAAAATTGGGTTCAAACACTCTTTCTGCTGCTTTTACTATCTGTCTGGGTTTTGGACAAATGACTCCATGCCTTTGAGCTTCAGTTTCTCTAATAAGATGATATATACAGTGGCTTGTTATAAAGTTTGAAAAGATAACCTTCCAAGCATAAGACCTAGCATATGGTAGCTATTATTATGAGAAGCTTGCAGTGGTCTGATTGAAATGGCTTTTTAATTTGTCATTTATTTATATATTCACTCATTGATGAAACATATACACCATACACAGAGTGATCAAAATATCCGGGTTGGTGTTAAAACTTTTTTAAAAGTAAAAGACACACTGCCATTAATCCCATTCAAAATACTCCCCGTCACTTGGAACACATTTATCCCATCATTCTTACCACTTTCTGAAGCAGTTCTTGAAGTCCTCTTTCATGAATATGTCTTTATGACGTGTAATTAAAAAATACAGTGAGGGCTGCTGCCAAATACCATTCAATGGAAAGGCAGGCTTGTGATAACATTGCAGCATGTCCTCAATTCACCTATTCCGTAGATCTGACACCATAAGACTTCTGACTCTTCTGTAAAGTCAAAATAGCCATGAAAGATAAATGTTTTTAATTCATTCAGGGCATAGAGGCAGACAAAACAGGGCAACTAAAGAGATTTATGAAAGAGGAATTCCAGAGAACTGCTTCAGAAAGTGGCAAGAACAATGGGGTAAGTGTGGTTGAAGCAAGGAATAATTAGAGGGGAATTAATGACATTGTGTCTTTTTCTATAATGAAGACTTTTAAAATTTAAATGTTCACTGTATGGGTTGATCACATTCTGTAAACAGTCATTTCCACTGCACTAACCACTCTGATTTGATGCTGGGTGCATTGGTGATTAGGATCAGCATAATCCTAGTGGACAAAGCAGATTCAAGAAGTTACCAGACAAATAAAATAATCATACATTTTTAGGAAAGAAGCAAACAATGGATTAAAATAGAAATTAACAATATGGAGATGGATAGGAGCGTTAATTCAGAGTGTTCAAGGAAGCTTCCAAGAGCAGGCATCTATAAATCTGAGGCCTAACAGATAAAGAGTGGCTGAAAGACTAGCTCAGAAAAAATATATTTCGGGCTAAAAGATCAGATCCCCCAAGGGGAAAAGAGCTTGGTATTGTCAAGGATAGGAAAAAAGGCAGTTGGCTGCATCATAAGGCAGGTGATACAGAATGATATGATCGGCTTGAAAAGGTGGGAGGGACAAAGTAGCACAGGCTTTGTGCTTCATGTAAGGAGTTTTGGTTCCATTTAGAACATAGTAAGAAGCCCTAGAAGAGATGATGAAATGCGTACAATTTAAGAAGTTTCTTCAAGGAGGCCTCTGGAGAATGGCTTGAAGAAAGTCACTAGTGTGTCAGTGAGGCGCCTGGCCAACTCAAGGGAACTTCCTAACACCTGTGTCTGGGGACATTTTATCATCTGTGTGTTCCCTGATGAATTCTGAGATGTAAGATGTTTTCATCATCAACCTATCAAAGAAAAGAGGGAGTGGTGTTCTTAGTCACTTTTCTGGTGGGTAAGAGCTGCTTTTTATAGCAGAACCATTCAAGACTGCATTACTGCTATTTCAAACTGCATATCATCATTCATAATTTCATTGAGTCATAACTTGGTCACTTCCAGAAAAGCTATATTTTACATCTCCCCACTTTCCCTGCACAAAAAATTTACTTTTGGTATTTTTTTAATTTAAAACTCAAGGACGTTTAGCTTATCAGCATATTTCCCTGATTTTCTCCTCTCTAGGTAGAAAATATTTTTAGTTTTGTTTCAATCCTGTATTGGTACATCACCTTCAGAACTTGATTTAAGTGTATAAATATCACAGAATGAAAGTGGAATTCAGACCCTCATTAGAATTTTTTTGGTTAATACCCTGTTGCTCTTGTTTATTTTGTTGATTTTTCTATTTTGCTCATTTCACATTGACCTGTATTTTTAGAGCAGTTGTAAAAATTGAATGGAGGGTATTCTTTTTTGCTTTCTGTGTATCGCTAAATTATTAAATGATAATGTAATAATAAGCTCTTATCTAGTGCCTTATTCAAGGACATTCTATTTGCAACTCCAGCCCTAGAGAATACAGAAAATGTATTCTCTGTAAAGTTTCCAAGGAAATATTAGCCATTTGTCTCTTCTTGATTGAACTCACAATGCTAGAATTTTCCATTTATTAATTATCAAACAAATGAGTTGGAGGATACACACATGGAGATTGGAAAGTAGCTTCCATTGAATTGGATTTGAAGTCAAAAAAGGCTACTTAGCTTGAATAATGCTCTTGAAATTAGGATTGCCATCTTTCTGACTAGTTTGTGTGTGTGTGTGTGTGTGTGTCTGTGTGTGTGTCTGTGTGTGTGTGTGCAAAGAAATTATTATAGGCAAACACTATAAGCAAATCAACCTGAGTACACCAAAGTTTAATACCTGTACAAGATACTTACTAAAAGATGTCATATTTTAATTATAACTGTCAGACTTATAGTGGGTTGGGTGTTTTGGTTGCAAACTGAAATGATGGAGGAGCTGGATAGCTTGTAGCAACTCAGAGATAAAGTATGCTACAAAGGTCCTTTATAAGGACCTATAAGCAGGCCATGTTGTTCCACTCGATTTAACATAACAGATTTTCCATTTTTTAAAAAAATTTTATTTTATTGGTACATTTTAGGTATACAATATAATGATATTCATCATTGGAAATT